>JAABNY020000065.1:45655-55667 GCA_015164015.2 Brevimyrus niger
AGGTTACGCCACCCATGAGGGATGTGGGGGAGCGGGGTGGATAAGGCTGGCAAGGAAGTTGTGTGGCTAGTGGGGGTGTGGGGGGGGGGGGGGGGGGGGGTGGGGGGCGTTGTTTTTATGCTCTGTCCTTTGGCAGGGTGTGCCATACATTCCACCTTTTTTGGAAAAGATTACCTGCAGAAACTCAGATTTAAATGTCAGACGATTATCTCATATTGAAGCCATGCAGTTACCTTACATTCTACGATTACCTTCAATATCCCACAATTCTCAGGCGTCGTACAAATCTTCTTATATTCCAGTCACTGGATATCACAAAATTATCTGAGAGAACAAAAGTATTGGATATTGCATAATTATCGTTTATCGAGATTTTACAATATTCCACAGTTGTCTGAAATTCCAGTTACCTGATAAGACACTATAGCCTTATGTTACGGTCTGTGTTTCTGGTTGCATCTTTTCTAGGTTCCATGTTCTAGAGACCCAGTTCCAGGTTTTGCACCCACCTTCTGCCTGTCTGAGAAGATGCCGGCCGCCTTGATGAACAAGATGAACCTGAGCCTCGGTTTGGTCCTGGGCATCACCTGAATAAAAGGACCAGTTTCCTGCAGTTTGGGGAGGAGCTTGTTTTTGTGTGGGAGAGCTGCTTCTTGTGCTATATTTGTGGTAAGCTTTGATCTTGGGCTTGACCTTTACTCGGAAAGACTCATTTTGTATTGCGATTTGACTATAGTGTGTGATTGTGTAGTTTGTTTGTGTTTGTTATGTTTTGTCCCGTGTTAATTCTGTATACCCTGGGAGTAGGAAGTGGCCACCTTTGTGGTTCCTGTGTGTGAGCTTGGGCTGGTTTTAGCTAGTCAGGGTAGTGCTTAGCTTTTATTTGGATTTTCTTTTGGTTTATGGTAAGTGGGTCTTATGCACCTATTTAGTCGCCTGTTTGTTGTTTTGCTCTGAGCAACTCCCGACAATCACATTGGTGTTTCTATATTAAGTGTGAAATATACTTTTTGTGTTAGTGATTTGCAGTTCTGGTTATTTGAGCCTCCTTATTTCCTTTGTGCCTTATTATCCCCACACCTGATACGTCCCAACACTAGACTGGGGCGTAACACTTATACTCCATTTTGATTCAACATTCCGTTATTATCTGATATCTGCGGTTGTCTTATATTCCATAATACCCACAAATATATGACATCACAAAGCTTTCCGATATCCTACAATCATCTGATGCAGTACATTGATTGGCGATCCCATGGATATTCGCGCTTGATGCTTCCAACCCGCAGAGAGAATGGAGAGCTGTAAGAGAGTGAGAGAGAGAGAGAGAGAGAGAGAGAGAGAGAGATGGAGTGTTTCAGCTTCTGCAGCTTGTGTGCCATTGGCTACAAAGAGATACGGCGGGTTTTTTCTTCAGGGAGAGCAGTTAATGATGTTTCACTGCTGTGTGTGTGTGTGTGTGTGTGTGTGTGTGTGTGTGTGTCTTGGCTGCATGAGGACACAGGGCTGTCATGCTTGGGCTTTTCCCTTTGGGTGCCCGCCTGATAGGGTGTCTCGGGCGCTCATGACAATGTTGAGATCGGCGCAGTTCAGGACGGACTGACTGAGTGAGGCAACATGCAGCCTGGCTATACAGCCATAACAGACCACCTCCATATATGCAAAGGATCAGGGTCATTGTCCATGCTTGTTATAGCTGTTATTGTATTATTCAAATTATTTGACACATTTGCCATCCAGGGTGTCCCGGGGCATCTTGTACTTCCAGGTCAAGGGTCACAGTGACCTGACACTTAACATTTGGGTGGTAGGAAATGTCCAGAACCTGGAATCATGTGCTTGCTTTTTCTGATCTTTCAGGTTGTCTGCCAATCAAATCATATGTACTACATATCCTGGAGCCCCATGTGAGAAGAAATTCACATTTTAATATTTCTGGGGTGTTTGTGCACTGATCCCACAATAGCACCACTCAAACATTGCAGGTGTGAGTGCCCCCTCTTGGCTAGAAACAGTAACTACATTACCCTAGAAACGAGAAATGACATTGTGTGTGACAGGAGCGTGTGAGCGCACTGGGGTTGGACTGGCGGTCAGCCAATCCTGTGTACCCAGTACTCACACCCTTTCACTCATCCTTTGTCCTTTCACTTTGTAGTATTTTAATAAAGAACTCTCAATATTAGAGCTGCTGTTCTGGGCTTGACATTTTCACTCTGATGTGGGGATGGATTCTGGCGCTCCTGAATGAGCAAGCCGGTTTGATCCTTCACCACTTGTGTCTGTAAGCAAACCAGGAGTCCACATTATTTAGGGCCATCTTGCTGAAAACTAACACCCTATCGGCAGGCCTGGAAAGGCGCACGGAAGATGGGGAGCGATACAGCACCTGGAGGCCTCTCGGTGTGAGACGGGAAGAACGCGAGACTCCCTGGAGGATCCGCTTCAGAAACATGCCCTGTTATCCCGCTGCCTCTATTGCCATAGCAACCGGGGCTGTCTGCTTCCTGGCACGTTCCGCTGAAGGAGCATAATGGAGCCCCATTCTTGCTGAGTGACATTTCTACGGTGATAAGCAGCAGAAGTCACACGGCGCATCATTTATTGGTTTGCAGTGATTAATTACTTCAATTAATCGTGTGCTAGGAAATTATAATATCCAAGATGCAACCATGGGTCTATTACACAATAAAAAATGATTTTTACCATAAGAACAGTAGACTTACTGTATGTCTTTCTGTGCTGACTAAACCACATACTCGCTGATGTTCTAAATGTTCATTATAAGCTGCTAAAAATCTTCTGTACAAAAATGCTCAAGAGTAATAACTGTCCCATTTTTAGAATCCTCTTTCCAGAACGTTCCTGCCCTGGAAGCTGCGGCAGTATCGTCCTTCATTTTCAGGAGGTGATGGACCTCTTCGCGTGAGTGACTTGTTTACAGCTCCTGGTCAAGGCACCTGCACACTGTAATCAAGCCTGAATAAAACTGTAGAGGTGTAACTTCATGTCATTTTTCTTACGGCCCGTCTCCTACAGTGAGGACCCACTGACTGGTGATGCTAACAGCCCTCACGGTCTGACACTGTCCAGCCATCCTGTGCCAGCTTGTGTGTACCACCCCCCTACCCTTTCCAGGAGAGGGACAGTCACTCAGAGGAGGACTTTCCCAGTGCATGAAATTTCTTAGAATGGCACTGTTTGCTTAATTTAAGAGTTTCAGCGGATTTACATTTATTTAGCAGATGTTGTTAAGCAATGCAACATACAATTGAACTGAGAAAGCATGGTCAGACTCTCCCTGGAGCAATTGGGGGTTATGGGCCTTATTCAAGGGCCTAACAGTGATATCGCTCTGGGATTTGAACCAGCGACCTTCTGTTCACTGACAGAAGAGCCAGACACCCAGCCCCCCACCGAAGTTATTCTTTCCTCATTCATTGTTAGTCTAACATGAAAGGACTAAGATGAAGCCTCATGAGCCTCTGAGAGGCCACGCCTCCGGGACAAAATTCACGACCCCGCACTCTGTGGCGGGGGAACGGGGCGTAATATGAATGCTGACACTTGTGCGACGCTCTTCTCACAGCCTGGAGAGCTAATGCTTTCCAAAGCTGTGGTGTTCAACCAGTGTAAGGTACGCTCGCACAAATGAATCGAGTGAGGATTCTGGAAAAGGCTTTCCCCCATCCCCAGGATGGACTGGACATCTGGAATACCAGGAATCTTCCTGGTGCTGTGATATATGTGTTTATTGTGGAGGACCCCAAAATCCAGGCCCTGCCCCACCCACACACACTCAGAACCTCAACTAATGCAGTATAATTTCAGTTTGTTGTTCATCATCTTGGTGCACCTTCATTAACCAAATTCAATTAAGATCTGTCAAGCGAGCAGTTAAGGTGCCACACAGCACAGACAGCAATGGCATTAATTACTTCAAACCTCTACAACGTTTTTTAAAATATTGAATTATTTGTGGTGAACGTACATCAGACCAAGGCTTTCATTCAAATAACTGAATAATAATGTTTTTTGTGCTCCTGAAGACAGTTTAAAATACGGTGTACGCTTAATACTTGAACCTCAGCTTATAAGATCACAGAAACAGACAATTTCCCAGTGCAGGAACCAAGCCCCAGGCTTTTTGTTTATGAGGGACACAACTATCGTTAAGAACGACGATTATCTCAGCTGCCGCTTTCATTGCTCTTGTGTGCTCTGCGCCGGCTATGAAGCGCGATAAATCCTGCGAAGTGTCAAGCAGGAATGGGCACGAGTGCGAACACATGAGTGATAAACAACTTTAATGGGAGGAGACCATGGAAAAGTAAACTATGGATACACGGAGCACTCTGGGAAGGCATGAAGCACATTTTATTGCCTCCATTTTTATTCGGTTACGATTATGAATGACATAAATCATACGGTGGAAACAAAAGAGACAAAGCGCCGCACTTGCGGATCCTCAAGTAGCGGCCATTCCTCCGCGATCTCTCTCAATCAACTGAGCGTCACATTAAGGGCGGCGATAGATGGTCACCTGACAGTCTTGACTGTGGCTGTGGGATAATTTAAAGGTGCCATTAAATGGAAATTTGACAACCTTGGCTTAGTTGAACGATGTTCAGCCTTAGCACGTAAGTCAGGGGCATGTTTCCCAGAAGCTTCTGTTAGCAACTTACATAAGTTGCGACCATTCAGTTGCATGGTTTTTACTATGTAAGTTGCTGACGTCGCTAGCAGCTATGATTTTGGGAAAATGTGTTCCAGTTTAACCGGGGAGTAGCAAGCAACATTAACAAGTTTGTGATACTGACATTGGCAGGAGGCTCCTGTACTTCCCCTAACCTGCTTTTGGATAGCCAAGCTAATATCCAATCAACACTGCAGAAATGAATTATAAACAACACATCTGCACATTTGCTGACTGGTCAAAAGTCAATTTGGTCGTAAGTCAGCCATTTATTTTATACGCAAATATTATCATACGTATAGTATACACAATAATTAAGATTACAAAGATAAGGAACAACTACAACGTATAGCAATGGGGCTAAACTCTTTCAGAAGGCTTCCTTTCTTCTGGTGTCTGCAGGTCCAGCAAAAGCTGGGCTAAGATCAAGTCAGGTTGGGGAGCATGCTCTGATGCCACGCCTTGCCACACTCACCACACAGCGAAACTCCTTGGGACTCCCCAGACACATATACGGTCCAGTCCCACCATCCAGGGATAGCCATCCATCTGCTGCAGCCAGGTGTTACATGGGCGTCCCCTTGGCCTGGTCCATCCACTTGGGTCTCTAGCAATGCAGATCCTGCGAGCCGGATCCCCCTCAGGAAAATGCGGCACATGGCCGCAATGCCGTAGCTGACGCTCCCTCACAATGCAGGTAATGTGCCTCATTCGGGACTCAGGACTCCTCTAGCAAGCGCTCATTCGACACAAAGTCAAACCAGCGGTACCCAAGCATTCTACAAAGAGACATAGTGCTAAAGGCATCCAGTCTTTCTATCAGCTCACTGGATAGTGTCCATGTCTCACAGTCACACAGCCAGACAGGCAGCATGAGGACTCTAAAGACTTGGACCTTTGTCCTCTTGCAAACATATTAGGAGCGCCTCACACCCCTTTCCAGCGACCTCATGACCCCCCATGCTCTTCCAATCCGTCTGCTGGCCTCATGGGAAGAGACAATAGATACACCAATGTCGCTGCCGAGCTAAGTGAACCTCTCGACAAGGTTGACATTCTCCCTACAGACAGATACACTACTGATGGCGTGCCTCGGAAGTCATTAAATGTCTGGATGTTGGCCTTTACCCAGGACACCCGCAATCCCAGACACTCAGACCCCGATCAGAGCCTCCATTGACTCCACTAAGATCACAGCATTGTCGTCAAAGTCAAGATCAGTGAATCTTTCTTCACCAACAGACGCCCCGCCGCCACAGGACCCTATGACCCTGCCCAACACCCAGTCCATACAAGCATTGAACAGAGTAGGAGCAAGAACACACCCCTGGGGAACCCCAGAATCAACTGGGAAGAACACAGAGGTTCTCCTTCCACTCTGCACGGCACTCACGGTACCAGTGTACAGGCAAGCAAGCGATCACGGATCCTGTTAAGGATGACCCAGCACTGAAAGCAGTGTTATCCCCCTTATTATTGGCACAATCCAGGTGATCACCCTTCAATTTCCCGATAGGGACTACAAGTTCCATTTTCCATTCAGTTGGGATGATGTCTGACTCCCAAATGGAAGCCAAGATTGTCTGCAATGCTAGGAGGACAGTGGTACCACCAGGCTGGAGAAGTTCACCCCGAATACCACAGATCCCTGCAGCCTTCCCTTGCCCCCACCTGATTCACCACCCATCTAATCTCAGTGAGACTGGATGGTTCACAGCTGATTGGAGGATGCAGACCCGGAGATGTCCAGCATCCTAGGTGAAAGGTCAGCTTTAAACTGCTCCTCAAAGTAGCCAGCCCGTTGGGTCAAAACTGCAGTGTCATCGATAAGGACCGTTCCATCGCTCTACCTGACTGCAAGTCTCTGAGGAACAGCTTCAGATGTGCGTAATGCTTCGATTCCTCTGAAAGCTGGTCGTGGGTCACTAGAGCATAGATGGCATGTCACCTGCTCACAGATTCATCTAACAAACGCCTCCTTATCTGCCCTCAGAGCCCTCACAGCCGTCCTCCTCAGTTCCCAGTACAGCCTGGTTGTGCCACCAAGTCATGTGCTGTGACTCCTCTCGATAATATCCAGGGTGTCCTGTGAGACGAAACACCTCCTTCTGGGAACACTGGCAACACAAACACAGCCCTCAGAAACCTTCAGGGTCTTATCACAGAAGGTCTCCCATGTCACATTAGAGTTGGCAGTCGCACCCAAGTCTACAAGTTCCTCACACAAACTCATCAGAAACTGCTCAGATCAGCAACGGCAAAAGTGATGTTAGGCCTCTTGCAGTTCTGTTATTCACTTCCATTAGCAAAACATTAGCAGCATAGTAAATACTCCTACGTGAACCATTAAAATTTGTTGAGAGTAGTAGGTAGTGACGGATTTATTTCATTCAAAAAAATGTGAAGGTGTTTTTAATACTTGTTTTAACCACAGACATTATTTTTGCCAGTTTTCTGAAATCCCACTATTCTCATAGGCTTTTTGCTGAGAGATCTGGATGTGCAAAAATCATCCACATCCACAATAAAAAAAAAAAACATTTAACATTACACATCCGCCACATGAAAATGCAGAGATACAATCACCCGGGGAGGAGAGAGTTCAGCTCCACATAACCAATATTTTAAGCATTTTTTTATACGCAGTTTAATCGCTACCATTTAAGCACGTGCTTCAGGCTTTCAACTGAACCCTGCTGAGAGGAAGATTAAATTATCCCGTAGAGAGCATCAACTGAGCTACCACTCCCCCTATCAGAAAAATCCTCATTAGTGTTTTATTAGGCTGTGAGTGACTGTGCCGTTAAGCACTTTAAATGGATGTCGTGGCTAAATATCATTAGGATTTCATACGGAGCCGTTCCTAAGCAGAGCGGCTAGATCCACCAAGTGTCTGAGGTGTTTTAAAACAGACCTATTAAATGATTCAATGATTCAAAAGCTAGAAGATTAGCATTTGGTGGTGAAACAGTGCACATTCTGAAGGTGCAAGCAGGTGATGATGAACCAAGACATCTAAGCGCTTATCCTGGTCAGGGTTTGGAGGATGGATGGATGGATGGATGGATGAATAGATGGATTAGTATATTATTTCAGGAGTGACTTGGAGACCCACACCTCCACGGTTACTCCAGGTCCCCCTGGAACATAGGTGAAATAGGCCACAGCCCCTTAGTCATTTTGTCATGGCTGGATTGAGGCCACGCCCCCTTACCAATCCGACCAAGGCTGTTGAGGCCACACCCCTCTGCTCAGTTGACCATGGGTGTTTCTCAATATCAAGAACACCGGGATTGTACTTGTGGTCTTGGCAAGAGCGGTCTTGCTAACTTGCCTCCCAAGACTGGACTTGGGATGCAACGAATCATGGGATTGGTCTTATTTGGCAGGGATGCACCTGGTGTACCCATGATATTTGGGGTGGGGCGTCCTCTGTCCTTCTGTTCTGAGTATTAGAACTGGTCTTCAACGATGGAAGATTACGTAAACCGGGGACTTGAGGGCAAAAGTACTGTTAAGTAGGGCTGCTGTGATTCGTTGAGGTAGTCGATGGCGTCGACACTGAAAATGTGTCAACATCAAGTGACTTCAGTGCTATGTGGTGTTCTCTGCTAACCAAATTTATTAAGCATGAGGATACATCGAATGTATATAGATTACTAATGTTTGGGCCTCACAATATGCATCTCATTTATATTTTTAGGCATGCTTCTTATCTACTTATTGAATTGTGGGGGGAAATAATGTGTGTATAGTACCAAAAAAGCTGGGTTCCGTTATCTAAAGCCCTGCAATGACATACAGTTTGTTTTTATCAAAATAAAATCAACTTAAATTAACAGTCAAGTTGATTTTCTGAAGGAAAATGAATCCTTTAGATTAATTGACCAGTCGATGAAAGAGTCGTTAGATTAATCGATAGAAAAATAGTCATTAGTGGCAGCCCTACTATTAAGTCCACATATCGAGGGCCAGCTGACCATGCTGAACAGGGAATCGGATCCATTTACACCTGTCTCCATCCGGATGCCTATGTGACAGGGCCGATTTCCACCTGGTTGAGAGGGATGAGGGGTGATTAATGATATGGGGGTTCAGAGGCACCAAGGGTAAGTGGATCCACCTTTGAATTTCCTTGGTTTGTGTTGGGAACTTCCTCCTTTTCCCAGCGGCATATGGGGAAGGTGAGATGAGTGTTTTCACCACTACACCATTTAAAACCCCCCAGGAAAGGCAGAAGCAGCTACTTTTTAAAGACCCCTGCTCGAACATTTGCCCTTGGTCCCCCAGCCCCCAGCATGATTGTGTTTGTCTAGAGAAGGTCACGTCACCTTGTAGTTGCATCTTGCGAGAAATGTACGTCTGCGTCCTGATTGGCTGGGGAGAGAAAGGTGCCCTCCCCACTAGCAGAAGAAGGACGAGTTTAAATCGAATCTCGTCCCTGTGTAAACAAAGTCCCCTGGGAGATCCGCCGGTCAGCTGAAACCCCCCCTGCGTGCTGGGGTGAGATAAACTGAATTCCTGGAATACCATCCCCACAGCTTTCTCCTCATGTCTTGCTTTGTATGAGTCATGCTCCTTAAAGCCCGGGGTGAGACGCAAAACCAGCCCGCTGGGAGTTATGGGGGGGGGGACAGCAACATGAGTGTTGCTGCTGCTTCGCATTTTCTGACAAGATGGGGGCGATGCCCACGCAGGGGCTGGAAGGAGCCGGACATTTATGTTCTATGTAATTCTCCTCTGGAACTCCCCCCCCCCTACCATTATGTGATTAATCTGCTTGCTTTTCACAGCATGGTGGCAGGTGTTGTGATCTTATTGATGTGCTGTTTATCAAATGACCATCTGATTGCTTCAAGGAACAGAAATCAATCAACCCAAGTCAAGGCTGTGTGTGTGTGTATTCTATTGTGGCAGCCAAATGTCCTCATGAAAATGTCCCCATTAAAAATAACTGCTATTTTGACCTAAAGGGGACATTTTGTCAGTTGCCACAGGGGGAAACTCAATTTAATAAAAATCTGTGACTGTGATGAAAAACTAAAAATGTCAAACAACTTTTGTTTAGTTGATTACTTAAAAACGTTTGGTTACTTATTAATAATGTTAAAAGTCTTTTGTTTGGTTACTTATGGTTAGGTCTGGGTACAGGTTAAGGTTGCTTTATTAGCGTTTTTTTCCATAGAAATGAATAGCGGGTCCCCACAAAGGCATAGATACCCAAATGTGTGTGTGTGTGTGTGTGTGTGTGTGTGTGCAAGCGGGTTTACCTATCCTTATGGGGACACAATGTCCCCATAACGTGATAAATAT
>JAABNY020000065.1:68268-78851 GCA_015164015.2 Brevimyrus niger
TGCAAACTCCACACACATGTAACCCAGGCGGAGACTCGAACCCGGGTCCCAGAGGTGTGAGGCAACAGTGCTAACCATTACGTCACAAGGGAAAATCGTACAACAAAATCTTGTCCGACTTCAACATCATAAAAGAGGCATGTTTCCGACGGGAAGTGACGTTTTTCATGATTTTTTCATTCCAGTTCTGACTTGGAAAGAAATAATCGAACACACCGTTTGAGTAAGAGGGCAACACAGTTTTGTATGTTGATTGGTTACTAAGAGTGAGGTAATGAGCGCATGCTGATTACAGAGCGTTGGCACACCCACCACACAACTGTGAGCATTACTGTGAGCGTTGCTGTGAGTGTTGGCACACCCACCACACAACTGTGAGCGTTGGCACCACCACACAACTGTGAGCGTTGGCACACCCACCACACAACAAACCACCAGGTGGAGACCTGAGTACAGCGGGTGATATCTCAGCGCCACGCTAGTCTGAATGGACCAGTGTGAATTTTTTCCCGTGGCCGGAGTGCCAATCCTGCCACCAACCCCCAAATTTCCTGGCAAGTTGGAGGACCTCCTAACAGGACTGGATGTAGATTAACATCTTACCAGGCAATTGCAGGTCAAGGGCCTTGCTTAAAAGCCCAACAGAGAACAATCGCTTCTGCTATTCACATGATTTGTACCAGCAGTCTTCCAATCGCTGGCACAGATCCCTACCCTCACAGCCACTACTGCACCCAGTTAGGGTGGTTGCCAATAAAATTGCGTTGTACATCCAATCCCCATATCATGTGGGTCTGTTCACTGTAGGGAATCTCACGACTGTCTTATTATTCAAAATGTAATATTTAACTAGAGAACACTGCATTTTTGTGATACTTTCCAGGAAAAAATAATTTGGGTTCTCATGAGCCTTACGGGCTGGTCTGTTTGACATTTATTGCATTCATGATTATTATTGTTGATGGGTGGCGGTGTGTTTGGCTTGTTAATGATTACCCATACGCGTCGTTGAATGCAGTTATGTTTTACGTCATAGATGTTTTGTTTTGGTGTGTCTATGCAATCCATTGTGTGGGGTCATGCTGTTCAGCTGGGGAAGGTGACCCGCTGGTCCCAAAGGAAAGGCTTAGTTTGTTCTCAGTGTTGCTTGTGACAATACTCCCTTTGAACTCCGAAAGGGCAGCAATTGTTGTTATTGTGATGCTGCCTGTGAGCTGCACGGTTCGTTAATCAAGTTCCCATACAGAAATGACCATAGTGCTTTCAGACGCACTATATCTAAATCCTTTTACAAACATTGCATCTATTTATAGCAGATGCTTTTGCCCAAAGTTACGTACAGACAAGGATCAGAAAGCAGCATCAGACAATGTCCCTGCAGTAACTGGTGTTAAGGGCCTTGCTCAAGGGTCCAGTGGGTATATAATTACTCTGACAACTATGGTATTTGAGCCAGCAATGTTCTGATCAGGAGCACAGAGACCTAAATTGCAGAGTCACACACTAAAGAACTAGCAACTATTGCACAGCCAAACAATTATCATGTTATAGAAAATATGTATATGTTTTCTGGCCAGGCTAAGCTTCCCAACACACTAGTCGATGAATATGTTTTAATATATTTTAATACATATGAAGCAGTTAATTACCGTGAAGTGTTTGTTTCGGATGCATTTTATCACAGTAAACACCGAGTATGAAAAAGCCCAAAGCAGGGACTGATGCAAGTATTTCAAAAACACTGTGAAGATCGACGCATGTTCATGTTATTCACATTGGGAGGTTTGGAGTGTTTGAGGTTTTTTTTTCTCTCCTGTAAGAAGACCGTTATTTTGCTTATCAGGGTCTTTTTTAAAAAGAACGATGTCACTTCCTGTCTTGCAAGGAGTTGATTCAAATGCAAACTTGTTTTGGTTCAAAAAACAGAGAGAGAGAGAGAGAGAGAGAGAGAGAGAGAGAGAGAGCAGTAACTGCACAAGGACCCCAGATGTCCCCAGAAACGTGAAGCCACGTGCCAGCTGATCCCCGATTTCCATTCCGGTGATGTAATCGGCTACTGTGAGATTCACAGGAACAGTGGATCCCCCACTTCCCCCGCTCCAAAAAAAACCCCCACAAAACAGGCAGCTGCCAAAACTCCCTGCAAAGTGGGAAAAAGGGAAGAACAGACCCTGAAAGACCGTTTTCTTTTTTTCCGCTCCACTCCGCTGTCTCTACCCCACCCCCCTTCCCCTGGCAGCCTGCAGCATTTCCTGCTGTTTCATCATGTTGCTGTGTGAATGGGAATGGAGTCAGACAGTTACAGTGGTGACAAACTGGGGAGGCGGTGCGGGGGGGATATGCTATAGATTTGTAACAGAAAAACTTATCCGAAATAGCGGTGCTGTGGATAGGCGCCCGGTTTTTCTCGGAAAGGGAGGTCAGCGTTTGTCCATAACATGAACACTGCAGATGAAAAGAAATGGCAGAATCTGCTGCAATCGCAGCAACATTTCTAAAACAGAATGCTCTTTTTTCGTTTCTTTTAAAAAGGGAACTGACCACATCTTTCCTGGCAGTTTGTAATGGCTTTCCATTTTCACTCCGTAATAAAGTGAATTGATGAAATGACACTTTTGTTGCAATTTATGAATTCTGAAGTGCTCCCAAATTCTCTAGAAATTCTGGAAATGATGACAGAATTGCTCATGGATTATTTTTAACATTTATTTGTGAAACATGACAACCAGTAAGCAATGAACTTTGGCAGTCAGAAAGGCCCCTCCCCTGCCTCACAATCCAAAATGAAATTCCATTGCATTTTCTTTAAATCCATCCATTTCCTAATGTATATTTACAGAACTTCTAACTACACGCGAACAGGGGAGTTTACCTTTTTGACATAAAAGGAGACTCAAATCCATTAAAGACGTTCCATTTCTCCATTGCAAGGATAGAAAGAGTATAAATATTTTTTTTCTTTTCAAATTAAACTTTTACGAAGGGTATGCTTATTTCAATTTAAAAGTTATTAAAAAGAACAAAAAAACAAATATACAGGCAGTTGTGCAATAATAATTTAGCAAATATTATTAACAGTTTTTAACTAAGAATACATTTTCATATTGCTACACACTGTAGTTCTCAGCTGGGCCACAAGGGGCAGTCATCAGCATGGAGTGTGACACACAGATGGTCTCGGTGGCTATTCCACAGAGATGACATAGTCACATGACTACTCCGATCCTTTCTCATGTGTCTGTGTTTAGCCCACCTGTTTCACTGAAGTGTCCCTGTGGCTAAGGCCAGTGAGGATTGGGGAGTGGGGGCAGGGAGTGGACAGGAAGGGCACTATACAAGGATGCTACAACAGTGGAGATATCCCACTGTACTGCAGGAATGATTTGTGCGGGAGATTACTGACTGACACACTGCTTCAAAGCCAAGAAGCATAACAGGATGACCTCAACTGTGCTAAGAAAACCAATTAAAACAGTTATAACAATAATAATAATAATAATAATAATAATACAGCTAACATATTTACAGTAAGACAACAGTTTTTGTATTTGTCGCCAAATACTGTAGTTCTCAATGACTGGACTGGAATATTGTAAGTTAATTTACGAGGACTATGATTTGAACACAAGGAAAATATTTGAGCTTGAAAATTTGTTCGGTTCACCTTTTCTTCTTCGCTTTCCTCACTTTGTCCCGGGATCGACAGGAGTGGGGAGTAGGAGGGTGTCCGTGGGGAGAGGGAGGAGGAATGTCATACTTGGTCATGTGGTCATGCGCCAGACCAGTGTTTCCCAATCCGGACCTCCAAGTGGACTGTCTGGCAGGGGGCTCGGAGGGAGCAAAATCGTGGACCGGCTGTGGGTCCCTGAGGACCGGACTGGGAAACCTTGCTCCACACAGTTTGGTCAGCTTGCGTTCTTTCTGCGGTCAGACTCTCTTTCGCCTCCGGTTGGATTCTTTAATTACTTTTTCTTACCACTAATATTAAGTCTGTAGGAAAAAGGCACTGACGTGACCCGCTGGAAATAACCATCGTTTGTTTACCTTAATGCTCTTCGTTAAATCAGGGAGATGGGCGTGACGAGCGAGGTGGATTCCCGTGATCGTTAAGGTACTGAGGATGAGGAGGTAGCCATTTTGGAGACAGCAGCATTTAACGCTGGAGGACAGAATTTTCAGGTTCACTACCTGCCATTCTAACTACCGTCGTGATCTGTACATCTGCTCTCTACGTGACACTAAAACAGTGTGACTGTCACTTTCACGAAAGCAGGGACACTGACACAAGCTTCACGCGCCTAAGACATCAGCGATGTTGGGAGACGAGGCCAGACAGCCAATCTCAGGCAGCACAGAGTCGGCATGCTTGGCAAGAGATTCCTCCTGTCTTTAAGGCATCTGCCCGGAAAACTCGTAACACACCAGTCTTAACTAGAGAGCCAGAAGTGCGTAACTGCCATATCACTATATAAACACGCTTAACGAAACCTGTTTGTCCAGCACCGTCAAGACAGAAGATATAAATGTTTAAAAATAATTTAAAAAAATAAAAAATAAATCCCTCAGTATCAAAAGAACATAAATATTTAGCTTTCTCCTTCTTAGTCCTTTTAAAATTAAGAAATAAAATACTAACCTGAAATACGAATTCATAAGGGGTGCATACGTCACTCCTGAAGCTGCTACGCTTCATTGTCAGGAAGTGACATGTTGACCCGGACATCCAACCAGTTTTGGTCGTTTAGGCACGCCACCAAATGCCTTCAGGACGGCGGTGGAGCTCAGCACACAGTAAAAGAACGTCAGAACCGTAGATAAAAAATGACGCGTGGTTCGGAAAGGATGGAAAAACAAAGGATCAAAAAGGCCCCGTCCACTGAGGGTGGTTCATGATTCTGACCTAGCGAAATGTTTACAGCTGGGTTTGGACCACCTGTAATCCTGCATAGCCTCAAAACCGCATGCGGCAAACGTGGCGATGATAGCGTTGCCTGTGAAGTATACTGGCTGTATACAGTCTGAGCCACAATAGTAGCTCATATCACTAAAAAGTATCAGTTTCAGGGAGGATGGGCTTGAGAAATATCTATAAGTGAGTTTCTTTCTCTAATTAGTATTGGATTCCTGGCATTCTGCTAAGACCTGCTAGATGGAGTTCCCCCGGATCCCAAGTAATTGAATGGTCTCAGATGATGCATTTGTGGGGGGGGGACGTGGGTAAATGTGGCCACCTCTCGAGGCACAGGTATCAGAATCTGTCTACCCCCTTTCCCTGGCGTGGGGGAATGAGGCGATCATGGAATGATTTGGATTCATCCAAAGAGGTTGCATGAAAGTAGGAGAGGATAATTCTCCCTTCAAATTCTTAACCTTTGGGGGGGGGTTGCTACAGAATGGGATGGTGAGGGACGTTAATGCTGGAGGGCGCGAGAGGGGTTTGACAAAGTTAGAATACAGCACAAACAGCCAGTAGAGTAAGGTAAGCTGGATTCCCAGTACTCTTGCTCTGTCCTGGTGATGTTGCTTCCTGCTGGTAGTCCTCAGTAGTTTGGGTAATATTCTAGAAGACAAGTTCTTTTTCCTTGGCATTAGAATCTGACATCTAGCCAGTGCACCATTCTGCCTGGGTGCGGGAGTTGGAGATTAGCCAGAACCACACCCTGTCCCCTCACTCCACCTGGGCCACATCGCTTTTCTCTTCCAGGGAATCTGGCGAGCGCAGCTTGCATTGGCCTGGGCCATGACGGGTGGCCAGGCGGGATGGCCGGGAGAAACAGGAGGTCAGAGACGGGGAGGTGCATTCGCAGGCCGACTCCTGCTTTGGGGTAAAGACAGCGAGATCAGGAGTGGATCTACATTTGACAATGCTCAATGATGTTTCCTTTTTCGGGAGGCTAAACTAGGGGTTACTTTGGGACAGTCGCCATGGTAACTTACCTCGGACACTGCCGGGACCTGCTCATCCCGCTGACTCTGCTTCATGAACCTCTTGTTAACAATCTTGGTGACGTTGTCATTCCCAGCCAATGTGGTGCTCTGGGGCCACTCTGGCTTCACCTCATCGGCCGGCATCCCCTCCCTGTGTGGCCTCTCCCCTGCGGCTGGCATGGGCGTCTGCGCCCTGCCACACACGTTGCGGAAGAACTCATGGACGATGCCATATCTGTGGACACCGGGCTCGCCGCTGGGTTTGCCAGCTGCCTTGGGGCCAGTGTTCGGGGTCTCCATCTTCCACAGGGACTCCACACTGCCTGAGTGCTCCACCACGTTGAAGAGGCTGGACAGGCCGTCGTTGAGGCCGCTGAGCACAGGACTGTCACGGGTTGTGGTGGAGCGGGCCCAGGCAGAACCATTCTGCCCACGGTGGTGCAGGTTCCACAGGCTCCGGTCCTTGGATCCATCCAGCTTGGAGGACGAGGCAGACACTCTGCGCTGGAGCTTTGGTGAGCCGTACTTGGGTGAGCAGCACGGCCTCTCGATGCGACTGTGGACCTTCTCGAGAGAGCTCGAAATCTGGCGTGAACGAGTTGATGCCAGTGAGGACACCCGTGGTGGTAGCCCCTTGGCATGGAGACTGCTGCTCCTGGGCCCCTCAGTCTGGAGGCCCACGCTGACAAACTGGGCTGTCTGGGTTCCAGTGCTGGCCACGCCCACAGTCTGGCATGCAGTATCCTTGCACTTCCTCTCCAGGGAGCTAGAGCGGATGGCTTGCCGGACACAGTTGGTCATCTCCTTCATGTCATCGCTCAGGTTGCCTGAGATCTCCAGGTCGTGGAACGGTGAGGGAAGGCCAGCTGAGGCCACGGAGGCAGGCCCGTTTTCCAGCAGTTCCCTATGCTGTTTGGAGAACTTGCAGAGCCATCTGTCATACGTGCTGGAAGCAGTGTCCTCCTTGTCCCCAGGTCCTCGAGTCCCTTCACCAATATGCAAGCTTCCTGGCTCAGCCTGTGGTGTTTCCTTGGCCAAGCACCTCTCCATACGTCGAACCACAGGTGGGCTGTAGTAAATGCGGATCCCAGTCTTGTCAGGAGCCGTGTAGCTCCTCTGGATGTGCTTGAGGCTCAAGTCCAGGCCTGGGAAGCTGCTGGTAGTGGTAGGACAATCCCAGGTTTTGAAAGGATCTCCCTTCTCTAGGAGAGCTACCTCGCTGGTGAGGTACTTCCAATTCTTCTTGTTCAGGTCATTCAGGTCAGTGTGGGTTAGGAGGTTGGGCAGGACACCAGGCTGTCCGTTCCTTCCCTTAATATTAATCCCATCAATTTCACGCATAGGGGCAAAAGGACAGGTTTCTAGAAGATTCTCAAATTCTGGCACTGAAGAGATGGATTTGGTCCTGCAAATTACAAATGAACAGAGGAAAGCAGTGAAGAAAACAACTGGATGGTACTCTATATAACATGGAACAACAACTGTTGGGACTCCAGCATGCAACCGGACCCAACTACTAATCCATCCTACTCCCGGCCCCAGGTGGCAAAATCAATCGATGGGGGTTACCCCCACCCTGACTGCAGTGGACCTTGGTATTGTGTTGCTGATAGAATTTGGAAAAAATACTTGGGAGATGTCTGCTCATGAAGATCTGCACAGTTGAGAGGAACCTCACCTCTTCACGTCTGCTTCTGATGATCCCCCCTTTTCTGAAATCTTCTCTGGCTACAAGACAGTGCAAGAAGTCAAAGTTGAGAAAAATGTAAACACTCAGGAAGGAAGACACAATAACCTTCTGAAATGGATCATCTCTCTCATTTGACTATGTGGAAATGATCTAGAAATTCCAGCTGTGCAAAGACACATCAGGGAACATGACTCTTATCAGACACACACAGTTGTACTGCTAATTTGAATCCCATATTCCTATTTTCACAAGGTCATGGAGCATTAACCAAATGACGGTCTTCGATCTATTGATGTGGTACACAGGACCCTCATGCACACCTTTCAAGCACACTCCTCGTGCACACCAGGTGCTCTACTCAACCTCCTAGCCCACACGTGAGCAGCAGAAGTTAACAGCACAAATAACCTGTGCAACACTTCTCGTGCTGTTGGCTTCAGCCACTTGTGTGTTATAGCTTAACTTTGGTTCCTCTCTACATTTCTCAGGTTCAGCAAAGCAAGAAAAGAGCCTGGACTGACTGCCTAATGGCCCGGAAGAGGCAAAAGATCCATGGGAATGTGGCTTTCCTGTTTTTTAGGAATGGGCCCCAATCTGCGGCAGACTGGATCGGGTCCAGACAGGCAGTAGGTCCTACCAAGTGGAGCAAGCCTTTTTTTTGTAGGAACCCAGAGCTGACTGGGGCCCATTAAATCGAACAGGAAGAAGGGTGACCAGATCAATGCCTAAGAGTCCTTTTCAGCTCTGGTACATGAATGGACAATTACTCTTTAGGAGATAAAACACTAATGGCATGCTTAGTGATGAATAAAACAACAGTGAAGCTAGATGTGTACGACACGGGATTTTCAACAGCTGGCCGCCACAAATATCAATTGGCCTTGATCCATTACGGGATTTAATTTAGGGTTTGCCAGCATCGACAAACGGTTCTGAACGTGTAGCGCAAGCCCAGAAACCATCCTTAGTCACTGAACAGCGATCTCTACTCCCTGTGACCAAGCAGAGTACTTTACACATGACTAATCCCACAGCTTCCTCAGAGGAGCACGGCAACATTTCAAGCTGCTGTGCATCATGAGGATCCACTTCCTGTCCTCCGGCTGTGGCTGAATCCTCGTGAAAAAGCTTCCCCCACATGTTGTCCCTGAACCCACAACTTGCCACCACGGTAGCCGCCTACAGAGATTCAAGCGCCTTCTCAACGAGTGCCGCTAGAGACACGGAAATCACTATGTGTGCATCATAACGACACACTCTGTGGTGATTCGTCATGATGCCATTGTCTTGGAAAATCCAAATCCTCTCCATGAATAGTGGACATAAAAAAAGAGTAATAAGAAAAAGAAAAAAGGAGGAGAAGTGGACGGGAACGAAGGGCGGGTTCCCAGGGGCCAAGTGGAGGTGCAGGTGCTGGCGGCTAACCTGGCCGGCCTTGGCCTGCGTCTCCCGCAGCCGCTGCTCCCACTGGCCACGCTCCTGATTGAAGCGCTCCAGCAGTTCCAGCTTCTCGCGGCTCCAGTTACGCTCATTGATCTGCAGCTGCTTGGTCAGGTCCATGACGGCGGCGTAAGAGTCGGCCAGCAGGTGCTGGTGCTCCTCGCGTTCCCTCCGTAACGCTGCCTTTAGCTCTGGGGCCTCCTTCTCCGCCACCGTTCCCGCTTTCCCCGCCTTGGACTCCAGCTGTGAGGAGGCGGGATGGGGGAGGGGTGGCTGGTTAGCGCATGGCCACGTTTCTTGACGTTTTCAGGCATTAAATTTGGCAGGTTATACATAAAAGGCACAAAAATATACTGATACATTTCTTGATGACGAAAAAAGATTTAAATAATATGTGCAAATATTTTAAAAAACCTAATTAGATATTCGGTGCCCTCCACAATTATTGGTACCCTTTTTGTAAAAAACGTTAGAAAAACAGTAGCTTCATCTGACACAAAAAAAAATTTGAAAAATCCAACCCAGAAGGTGGAATTTTTTAACCCTTTTCACAAATCTTTACAAGGGGGGGCAATAATTGTGGAGGGCGCTGTATATATAAAATATTTATGAAACAAAACCAGCAACACACCAATTCTCTCAGAACTAACTAAAAAACTTGGAAAAGCGTAATTTAGAATAGGTATGTTTTCTCCCCTGTTACAAAGTGAATTTGATGAGCAGTGATGTCTGGTTTAACAGCCGTTGCTTGTTTCTGGGGCACAGCAGTCCCAAAATCAACACCAGACTCATTGAGCCACCATATTAAACAGAGGGGTCAGCATCAGTCTCCTCTTTCCCAGCATGCAATCTGCGTCTTTCCGAAGTTTTTGAAGCAGACCTTTGTTGGCTCATGTGAGCCACAAAACCCATCGGTTGTACACAAACACAATGGTGGTCTTTTGTCCTGGGCATGAATGAGGAACCATCGCAAGGGAAACTTGGGAATAGTACCAAGGCGTCGATTTTTTCCGGGCTGTGGTCAAAAAGTCGCCCAACCTTGAAGGCCCAGAGCAAGGGCAACTTGCCATCGGTCTCCACCTCCTGCCTTTCACACTATGCCAAGGTCAGTGCCAGGATGGACAAAATGAGGCTGGAATACAGCTTGCTGAATGCAGTGAATCTGCCCCTGGCTGCCACGGCATCCCATCAGCACGGTGCCTTTTGGGTGCCCGTTTTCCTTATAGCCCGTCTGCCGGCTTCCCATAAGACACTCAAACTGCACCTGGCCGCCTTCCTTCATCGCCGTTCTGAGACCAAATTAACATCACCGCCATCAATTGTTACGGAATATCCTCAAAGGGGGAGATGCTGAATTGCCGGCTTTGCAGCTTCTAGGGATAATGACTTATAGCAAACTCTACAGACAGCTTAGAGAAACACCAAAGCTTTACGATAGGCTAGAGATATAAATGGTAAATGGACTGCATTTATATAGCGCTTTTCTACTCTTCCAAGTACTCAAAGTGCTTTACAATTTATGCCT
>JAABNY020000065.1:97600-114659 GCA_015164015.2 Brevimyrus niger
TGAATCCTAGAAAGTTTTGCTTTCCCACTGTATTACTAGGGTCTTTGCTACAGTACAACTATATAAAAAAACAATATGCATCAGTTCAAATCCGCCAGTCAGCAGAGTGACGTCACCACCGGGCTCTTGGACAAAACCCCCATCCCCTATAACTGCTCCAGAGACTGTCTGACCCTGCTGTCTCAGTTGTACATTGCCTTCGATGAAAGTGTCTGCTAAATAAATAAAATGTAACTGTAGTCTGCCATTCTGAGCAGGAGGACAAGCGGCGGGACAGGAAGTGGATCCCACTTGAAGGACAGATAAGACGGCCTGGATCGTCAGGACAAATCCACAGCTAAGAATTCACCCCCCATAAACAAACAAAAAAAAAAAACAGGAAATGCACTTCCTGCGGAGGTCATTTTCCCATATGATACATCTCACTACATACTCACCATCCCTTATTTGGAGAACTTGATATATAAACATTTCCATGACACGGGTCCCAAACCACAACATTTAAAACTGGTTTTCTAAACGATTTTGCAGATATCTCCAAATTCCCTCACCCCAAATGATAGTCCCTGGGGCAGTTGGGGGTTAAGTTCCTTGCCCAGAAGCCCAACAGTGAGATCATTCTGCTGACCCTGAGATTTAAACCAACAACCTTCTGATGACAGGCACAGCCTTCTAACCCACTGAACCACACGTCACCCCACAGAAGACTACCTCATAATGAACCCGTTTTTAAATACTGCCTTCAGCTTACTCCGGGTTTAAAGTTACAATTATGGTGTTTATTAAACTGGCTGCTTTGGCAGGACTTTAGGGACGCCCCGGCCAAACAGCACGTCTAAGCCTGGCCTCCGGCTAAACCATGTTTTGGTTTTAGCTGGGCAGCTGACAGCGGAAACCTGAACGAAGCTGCACCGGCAACGCAGGGAAACAATCGGCCGAGTGTTGGAGAGCCGCCGCAGAGTCCCAGGGGCCACATTCATTATCCGGAGGCTTCTGGTACCTTCCGAGGGGCCCGGGTACTCGTCTAGCACGAGACTTCTGAACTCGACGACGCGAGAAAGGAGTCCCTCAGAGTGGCTGCAGCCTCACAAAGAGGCACAATGTTAGCTTTGGGGGATGAAGGGGGCCTTTCTTTCTGCACTTTTCTTTTTCCTTTTTTTTTTTTTTTACAAATGCCCCATTTTTAGTGAGGGACAGCGACAGCGGGCCGGACTGGGGGAAATGACATCATCCCCTCCCTCCTGTTTTCTCCTCCGCGGCGTGTGAGAGGGGTCTCTTTGTGCAAACAGCTGCATTGAAACATTGCCCCTACTGTACGGCCACGGGGAGAGACGTGGGACTTTCACGCAGAGCACCGAAAATCATTCAGGCTGGTTTTTAAAAGCAAAACCTGCCACCGGCCAGTAAATCTGCTCGTTTCTAGGTAATTTGTCCTGCCAGAGGTGCTTTCCTGAGTAATGCTGACTCGTTTTGGATTTTTTATGGTCTTAACTGTAGGTTGGAAGTATTGAGCCTCATGAATTTCAATGTGCAGATTAATGCAGTTGGTCTCACATTAACATTTTAGGTGAAACGTGCAAATGGGAGCGCTGATTTACTGAGAGGAAACTTTTATTGAAAGTCATATACAGATGTGGAAACCATCTACAGGGGTACGCCAAGGTGCCCACAGATGTGATTACTCTTCCAAACCACGGGATTTGAACCCACAACCTTCTGGGCCTGGACACAGACCCCAACCCCTTGAGCTACACACTATGTAGAACAGGAAAAAAAATATGCGGACGCCTGTCGCAGACCACAATTCCATGCCCACGGAGATATGCACGAATACGCCCCCCGCACCCCGGGCCACCAGAGTGAAGACCCACCTTCACGTCCTGCTCCAGTGTCCGGATGAGCTCGCCGTCCGCCTGGCCGGTCTGGGCCACGCGCAGGCTGCGGCGCTCGGCCTTGCGCAGGCGGTACTGCAGGATGCGGCAGGTCTTGTTAGCCTGGTCCAGCTGCTGCCGCAGCTCCTGCAGCTGGTACACGTCGTCTTCCATGTACATGTCGCGCATCTCCAGCATCTCTGAGCGCAGCTCGTCGATCTCGTCCTGGACACGGCGCAGACACAGGGGGGTCGACGGGGGTTATGCGCTTCCGCTTTCATCGTTCCCGTCATCATCACAGTGGCTGAAAACGGGGTCTGAGCACGAGGTGTAGCTTGTTAGCACAGTATGCTAACAAGGTGTACTCTTTACCAAGAGCCTGAGGGAAAAGAGCCACTTTATTGTCTCTTTAACGAGGCATGAAACCGCACAAAAGGATCGATTTCCAGACGTAATGCAGTGACTGGTGTACCTCTAACTTCTCAGACCAAATTCTGGAGCCTGTTTATACGGCCTTATAAAAACCATGCAACAAAACAACAGAATTAACGAATCAACCATTTTCATTGCAAGAAATTTTGTATATTCAACACGTGGCAAAAAACCTAGGTGATTTGATAGTCTTCTGTGTGGATTAACAGGTAGAAATTTCATAATTCATATATAATTTGACATCATGCCTATACGGACTTGAAAATGTTTAAAATATTGTGTGAATTCAGTCATCAAAACAGCCAAGACACATTTTAAAGGTAAGCTCAATACACAAGGAACACTTGCACAAAGAAGTTATCTTTACACAGACCCTCCTTCATTTGTGTTAGCATGACCCCCCCGAAAAATGTTAACTGTAGTAATAAGTGAAGTAAAGTATTTATAGGGGAGGTGTAAATATAGGCCGCTCATTGCAGACGACGCCGAGGAGCGCGCAGCAATGTGGGTCACGCACTGCAGCGCGTCTCACGTGATCCGCCTCGCTGGGGGTTCTGCAGCATCTGCGCGGCGGCGCTCAGCTGCATCTTTTAAATGGGCCCCTCCTCAAATTATTTTAGTCAATCGTTTTATGTGCAGGATATTAAATATTATATTAAATATTAAACTCCGCCGAACGTGGTCAATTAGCACGAGAGCTAGGTGTGGTGCAGGTGAAGGCAAAACAGCTCGATTATGACTGAAAGAAAAAGAGCAGAACGCTATTATACGTATACAATGTTACGATGTGGTAAGATAAACACTATGATCGCAAACAAAAATGTGTTTTATGACCAATAAACTCAAATTAGAATGTAAGTGCCTATTTCATTCGTGTTTCCAAAAATGCACCGTTCATCACACCAGGGAATTGTACATTAAGCGTGTTATATGTTAAATAGAAACACATATCAAATATTTCGGCAACCAGTGTATTCCTAACTGTATTAGATAGCAACAACGTTGAGTTCAATATACAAATCAACAAAGCCAACAGGCCACGTAATCTAAAATTTGCCATTTGAACTGCCATCGTAAAAAAGCACTGCTGATTTTGTTGTGGTGTTACCCTGCTTCACCCCGACCAGTGTTTCAGCCTATAATCACTATTCTGCACACTATGCGCGAAAATTTTTTTTGATGTTGCAGGTTATTCATCCTGGTTAATCATAACATACGTATTTACAGATTATACAGAATTAAACACCCTTCAGTATCCGAAACCAGTCAAAACGTATGTAAACAATCGTAGTGTAGCCCTAAATTGTCCAAAATAGTGTGTTAATTTTATATGTGTGTGTGTGTGTGGGGGGGGGGGGGGGGTAAGTTTATATTACGTTGTTTTAGACAAAGAATTCTGGCATTATCATTGATTACCTGAAGTTAAGGTTAGGGCTGGGTAGGGGTTAAGGTCATCATGTTGGGATTAGAGTTTTCCTCATAGATATGAATGGTGAGTCCCCAATAAGCTATAATTAAAAACGCGCGCGTGTGTGTGTGTGTTGATATACAATGGCATTGGGTTTATACCCAAAACACCTGAAAATGACGAGATTGGGACACTGTTGGTCAATGCACGCGAATAAACGCGCAGCCCTTACTTTTAAGTAGTCGTTTTCCGATCTCAGCTCTTCGATCTCCCTGACAAATTCGTCGTGCATCCCGTCCATGAACTCTTCGGTCAAGTCGGAAAAAGCCAGCGATGTGCTAACCGGCATGCGGCTGTCAAAAGAGGCGAGAGACCTCTCGTCGCCGGGAGAGACGCTCCTCTCCCCGGTCTCCAGTCCCAGTGAGATCCTGTCCTTTTCTGCTTGGCTCTTGGCATGGTGGTTACCCCGATCGCCCTTCTCCAATTCGAGGTCCCTGCTTTTGCTGTCTCCTTCCGTCCCTCCTCCGCGGCTGCTGGTCTCTGTGTCGCTGCTCAGCGCGTCCGTGGAAAGCTTGTTTTCCTCAGACGGGCAGTCCGACAGCTCCGAGCTGCTGTCCGTGGGCGACAGCTTACCGGCGGCGCACCCGGAGTCCTTGCTCGAGTCGTCGGAGGCGTTACTAGCGTCCGATGCCTTCCTTCGTGCAGATTTACTCAACTTGCCGCCGCTCTTTTGGGAGCCTCCTGCAGAGAACAGTGATTTCCCCGACAGTTTCCCTTTTTCCAGTTTAATGTCTTTGCCGGGGCTGCGCCTTGTTAAGCGACTCCCTAAATGCATACCTCCAGGTTTAATGCTCAGCGTCGGAGCCCCGATACCCCCTCTGATCTTCGACAGGGACCATCCAGGAACATCTTTGGGTCTTGCGGGGGATGGGGCTCGGGTGATCTTCTTCTTCTCGCCGACTTGATGCGTGTGCACCGCCGCCTGTTCCTGCCGGGGCTGCGCCTCTCCGCCGTCGCCGCTCCCGTTCTCGCTGTCCATCTTGAGCCGGAGTCTCCTTTCTTTCGTGGAGGCTACGTGAGTGGGCGAAGTCGCGTCAACCTTTGTCTTTGTCATTCATTCCGCTGTAATATAAACCATAAAACAGAAACTAGCGCACAAGGCAATAAGTTCCCCCCTAAATAAACCGCAAGACCGCAGCTTTTCAAAACCTCGCAATGTTTTGCAATCACCAGAAATTATCCAATGATGAAAATAATCCACAATGTTACGGTGCAGACGACAGTTTTGTTCTTTCCCGTTACTGGGATTTAAACGGCTTTAAATCGTCTTCTCGGAGACTTGAGCCACCCTGTCGCCTCGATTTCCCCGTATAAAGAAAGGAGTGTGCGAAAGGGGGGATTTTCTCTCTCTCTCCGCCCAGCTATAGCGGCTCTGTCTGTGACGATCGGCAGTCTGGATCCTTTCCACTGGACTCCGTATCCATCCCACGGCTCTCTGCTGCCGCCGCCGACCACAGGAGGCGTGTGGATGATCCCTCCTAAAACGTAACACAATAATGGAGGTTACCCTCGGGTTTCTCCCTGCATTCTTGCTCGCAGTGTAACTAGTGGGTACGCATGAATTATGTATACGTGCCCAGAGGTGTTGCTCAGTCATAAATAATCGCCTGCCGCTCAAAGTTATTTTAATATAAACCACTTCCTAGATTTTTTTTTTTTTTTACTTTGTGTGCAACTCACTTATAGAAATGAGATCCTGCTACTCGTTACTGCACATGCACATTAGCCGTGGGCAAAGCAATTATTCGTAAAAAGGTGTTTCCGGATAATGTTTTAATATTATTCACGGTGGATTGTTTAATTGTCCCGATTTAATTAGAACACACTCCATGTAAAACCCGGTACATAATTTTCACGGTTCCAGAGAGCCTCTTGCTTCAGTACACAACTTACCCACCATAATACACACGCCATTATTTCTGTATCCCTCGTGATTTGACGTTAATGTATTGTGGGATTCAGAAGCCCTGTGGCCTGCCCGCTAATCAGTAAGTGCTCTCCGGTTTCCTCCTCAGCGACCTCCCCTCCCCCAGTTCAGTGCCACCCCCCCTCCCCGACCCCCTTCGTCTTTTTTGTTCTTTCCCCTCCCTATCGCCCCCACGCGTGTTCATGCCGTTCACTCCCATCCCGATTCTCCGTGTTGCGCAGTTTTACGAGATAACCGCGCTTTTGCGCTAGGCCTATTGTTGTTTTTTCCTTTAAATAAATAAATAAAATAAAGAAACTTTGTCCTTGTATCTCTTAGAATAAAACTAGGCCTATTATGTAAAATGTTATTTTTTTTCTTAGCGCACTTGACAGATTTTTTTGAACTCCAGAAACAAAGGCTATTATTAACACTGAAACAAAGCCATTAATTAACGTTCGGCTTATGTAGGACCTTAAAAATTCTGATTTAATTGCACGGGGCGGTTACATGTCGCATTTATGACCGATTTTACATCGATAATTCGTAATACATTTCTGGTATTTGAGCCGAATAACTGATTCCAGCCAGCAGCATCTCGGCCACAGCTGAATGGGGACAGAAGTTCGCGTGTCGCGACGCAAAACGCAGCACATGGCCCTTAATTACCTCTTTATGGCTGCCATTAACCCATTGATTATATTATGGACCATGTTAGCCAGCTAACCACAGAGGCGGTTTTCTTGTGAAGTGTAGCGCTCTGTAGCAGCTCTTGACCCGTGTTATCAGCAAAGCAAATTGCAGTGGCGCTAATTTGAGTCGGGACTCCCCAAACGGATCGTGCAGCACCAGCACTGTAAGTTCATAAATACTTCGAGAGTTTTCTGTGTTCTTCTGAACAGTTACATTATTTTCATCTAATATAACTTGCACCACATACCTCCCAGTCCTTATTGATTATTAGTGTTTAAAGTGTAACTAAAACACAGGTCGTCAGATGATTCATTAAAAGAACATATCTGTACAAAGTAGTAATGCCTCTTAAATCATTTAGATGTTAGATGCAACATTTTGTTTGGTTAAGTCCTAAACAATCAGGCCTACTTACACTACACTCTATAATATTTTTAGGCCTAATAGTCGTTAAATAGTTGCACAAATTCATCTTGCTTTAAAGCTAACATTCAGGGCCTTTGCAGGGCTGAAGCACTGTAGGCCTATTATATTTGTATTAATCAACGCTGGAAAAAGTTGCTTCCAGAAATATCCACTTGGCTCAGCTTGCGTTCACTACTCTTGACAAGAGCCCAGTTCACTCTTTTGGAGCCTTTTCGCCGTCGATACACGCAGAACAACGTCGTTCGCCTAGCATATTAGCATGTTTCCAGCACGTTGAGCTTGGTGTCTAATGCCACTTCGCTAGTTTGGGTGGCTTTATGAGGAGGGCCATCTGTTTCTGTGGGTGCGATACAAACAAAGGAATTCTGTTCATGCCAGCTGAGCCTGCGGTTGGCAGAGGCTCAACTGGAACAGAGGACGGACACCATCGAGGTCTGATAGTTCATTACTTACAAACATACACAAGCATGACATTAAACACAGGAATGTAAACCAAAGTGAAAATGAATTGCTCTTGTGCACTGGAACAGAAGTACAATGTCTCAGGGTATTTAATGAATAAAGTTGGCCAATATGCAAATCAACATAACAGCTGAGTCAGCAGGCCTTTTTGCCTTTTTACCTCTGGTTAAACTAGATTTTAAGAACCTGCTCCTTGTTATGTTGTCAGGACAGTATGGCAAGCGGAAATAGAGCAACACGTAGCTTCCTTTGCAGCTTGTCATGGCTGTGGGAAATACGCATTTAACTTCATTATATATTTTGAGTGTGACACTTAAGGATCATTGCATTAACACTAATTTGTGCATAAAACTGTACAATGCTAACATCCGATTCAGTAGAAGTGTCGCGCAGTTCCATACCTCACCGATAACCCACTAACGTACAAATCCCTGGGGGAATTCGTGTTGAAGAGCCTGGATGATTTCTGTCTGATTGTTCCTGATGGGCACAATGAACGAAACAGCCGGCCGCAAACATGTTCGCTGTCGCGCAGACCGGATGGCCATTTTGATTACATTGCAGTAATCTTCAGTGTGACACGCAAATCTTTAATTCCACAGGGCTGCAGCATTGAGATGGATACTGTGACAGGCCCAGAGGATGGGTGTGGTCTCTGCTTAGAAGACATACAAACAGCGACGCTGGCAAGATTTCAAGGATGAATAGTATCTCCTTCAGCTGTAAACATACATTTTAGGCACAACGTTTTTGCAGTTCCTTCAACGTTCAACTATAATGATGTATACAGAATAAAAATCTTTAGCCCTAGCGTTAACTCCCTCTGAGTCACTGTAACATGATCTAGCTGCATAGCGGACTGTCCCAGTTAATTCTTCTTTCTGTACTCATGATTAATCAAAAACAAACATATAAAAAAGACACCGTTGTCACGGTGATTCAATGAGTTGCTTCACATGTCTAGGGTTGGGTGCACAGATCCTGCCTCAGCTCCCTGTGTGTGCAGTTACATGTTCTCCCCATGTCATGTGAGCTTCCTCTGGTTACGGTGGTTTCCTGCAGCCAGGCCAAAAACACGCATTTAGGATAATTGTTGTGTATGTGTCTGTGTGCCTTGTGATGTACTCACATCAAATCTAAAGTGTACTCCTGCCTTGTTCTTTATACTGCCTGGAATATCTTTCAGTCCCCCCCCCCCACCAACATGACCAGGATAAGTTTGAAAGGTTGAAAGATGGGTGGATAGATGGAAGCATTTGGCTGGAATTTATGTACAGAAACTTGAACTCAACGTCATTGCTTTAATGCAATAGTCCACTATCCCCATCTAGTGGTGACTTCAAGAACACCACTATAAAATGCAGACATGGATGTCGAAACCGAATATCTCAGAAAGGTTACAATTGCGAAATAAAATACCCGTAAAGTTAGTCATATTTAAAAGTTATGTCTCTTAAATAAATATTTGGTACAAAAACGAGGATTAATTAATTAATTCTATACAATCAGTTAGTTTCAATATTATTATTTTTTCTTTTTTATTGTACAGTGGTACTTCGGTTCTCAAACTCACTAGAACTCGAATTTCTTGAAAGTTGAACAAACCAGTTTGACCTAGAACTTGATCTGAATATCAGAACTTGAACCGTGAACGCCGACATAATATAAATTGTATGCGCCAGGAAATGAGTCATACTACAATGCAATTCTTATTTGAATGCCTTCTTCACAGACTGGACGATTAAATAAATAAACCTCACCAAATAAAGCAGCGCAACATTACAGTAACTAACAACAAATAAACCACTAATTTACGTGTACTATTAGAGCATTTATGTCATTTATTGAAACTTTTTACCCAGTAAATTAACTGAAAACCAGTTCTCACTACTTTACGTGATATTCAGGAGAAATAGCAAATTGCACCGGAACTGCCTGGGATACAAACGTCATGCGTGTAACTAAACTTTTCAACAAACAAACTGAACCTCGGACTTAACACATAGGACTAATGACAACAACCAGAAACAGCTGATCACATGCGGATCCCACACCAGGTTAACGAGGGAGCGTGACACACGGAAGGAGCGGACAATCGGGGCAGGACAGGGGTAATGTTGGGGTAAGATCTTTATCATTTTGGAAGCCATTAAGAAAAAAATGCTCTTTATGTACTATGATGTTCATTTTATGTTTAAATGCTAAAAAAACATATTTAGGTGTAATTTTGGGGGGCGGGAACCAGTTAATTGGTTTTCCATTATTTCTTATGGGAAAAATTCGATCAGAACTCGAACTTTTTAGGATTCGGAGTCCGGAACGGATTAAGTTCTAGAACCGAGGTACCTTTAGTATTTAATACTATTCCATTACGCAGCCTAAGGAGAGACTGAATGTACAGTTTGGGGCGTCGAAAACAAAGCAATCCCGTAACATCCAGAAGCGTCAATAATCTGTGTAATTACCGTGGATAATTCTCACTGTAAGGCTCACTTCTGTGGATCAAGTTCACGGCTGTTTGGTCCTGGTTGCCATGAGGCTATGCAGCGATGCTGTCGTAACAATGATTATATTCGTGCATACATTAACTGCACGGAGCAGCAAGCTATTTTCTATGGCAGTTTATTAACACACCACTCTTGCTTTGCGGAGGGTGTGAGTGACCCACGGGGTTTATGTTTTATCCCATGCTGGACTGGAATCTTCTGGGAGAATCGTGAGGTTTCTTGTCTCATTGAATCACTTTAAGCCAAGAAACCGTCAGCCTCAACCAACATGAAAGACAGTTAATAAAGGAATCTAAATACAATGATGTCTTTCTTTCCATCCCCTCTCACTCTGTCTATAGACACACACACACGCGCGCGCGCGCGCGCGCATAGTGGCTTTCATTTGTTGAATTACTAAATCCCTCCAGTAGGCTGCTGATTAGTACAGGGGACATAATGGTGTCACGGTCATATCAGGTCTCCGCTCGAAAATACTACTCCATCAACAAGCCCGATATAGATATCAGTGACTGCATCAATTAAACTTTTCATTATTGATGAAGAGAGCAGTACCAGCTGGCCTATCCAATCTGTACTAAATAATGCACCGTATGATATTTATTTTTAAAAACAATTTTGTGGGGAGCGAAAAGATGCGGCTAATTTGTTTTGTATACACTGGTCTCCAGTTGCAACAGCGTAAAAGTATTCTGCAATAGTATTATGCAATAATATCAAGAGCATCATTAAAATGAGCAATTATACTAGTATAAGTAACAGTAGTATTATTAATCACCTATTAAGGTGATCACGATTTCCCTTATAAGATGACGTAGCAAATGTAACTTTTTTTCCAAAGCTGCAGTTCTGAGAAGTGTTCTGGAAACAATTAGTGGAGTTTCCAAATTCGACTCACTGTGGTTTTACGATTAATGCGCTTTTCTGTAATGAACAGTGTAGTATCAGAGAGGGACATTTTGCATTTGACACTACTTTATCATCACGACAGCAGTATCAGAGTATGCTGCATTTTAATCAGTTTTAGGAACATAATAAAAAGAAGCACACCACCTGTCCAACTCAATACAGAAAATGTGCAAAGGCAAATGCAACAGCTCAGACCACAAACAACTCCATCACGCTGTGTACGTGGTTTCCCCAACAGCGAAACGGCCCGCCTACATTGACAGCGCATCGGCCAATAAGATTCGTGCAGAAGCTGAACGGAGCTTACTTATTGGCTGAAAATTATGCCTATTACTAGAGATTCGGTTCCCCAGTTCGGCCGGACGTGCGAGCCGGAGTCGGGCGGTGCCCTTCCTGGGATAGGATAGGTCAGCCCGGTGGATTTGTCCCCGGGACCGCCCACCTTTTTTGGTCGTCCACTTCCGCCTCTGTGTCGGCTCCTCTCGGCTGTCCGCTGTCGGCGCTGTCCCCATCAGAGGAGTAAATACGCGCCTGGGCTTCGCTAACATCACAGGTGAAGGAAAAATAATACGGCCAGCGAGTCGTGTTTTGGTCGGTTTTCTGTGGCTGTTGTCGTCACGAGCGCCGTCACTGGCGGCCGCTTGGCTTGTCCGTCGCGCGGCGCGAGCAGGCTGGCGCGCGGTGGGCTGGCCTCTGATCCGCTTCCCGCGGGCGGCTCGAAAATACCAGCGGGGAGAAGTAACGATGAGACGACCTCCGTTTGCGGGCAGGATGAGCTGCCGAGGCCGGGTTTGGAGTTACGTGTCGCCCCTTGACCAAGCCGCGTCGGGTTAGCTCGCGGTTAAGGTAAGGGGCGCACCTAGACGGGGCCGTAGCGCGGCGTTCACCGCCAGGGCGAAGGGTAGACATGGGTTCCTTGTTACCATCATAGCCATGTAGGCCCCCGGTCGACTTCGGTTGCCTGGCTTTTTTCCCAGACTTGCCGTGATCCAGGGTGACCCTAGTAGCCAGTCTCCGGCGACCCTTGCACCCCCAGTTCGTCCTCTACGCGGCCATAACCCGGGCCTCCCCGACACCGTGTGCGGACCGATCAAGTGTTGACATAAATCAGGTGCACCTGACTGCGCGAACGGCACGGGTGACATGAAAGTGACCCTTGAAAATGTTCGGATCCTCTTCTGCGCCATCCTGCCTCTTTCTGTCCTTACATTAAACGCCGCATTTGATACCTAGATGTCTGTTATGGACCTCTGAAAGTGAGCGATTTGAAACCCACCGGCTAAATAAAGCAGGACTCGTATCGTGTGCCCGTAGGTGTTCCTCGTAAAGATTAACCATGGCCTGCTGAATCAATATGCGAGTGTTTTATGCTCACATTCAACTTTAATGTTTTTTGTAAGCCTCCTGGATGCTGTTCTTTCAATTATCAATAGACCTAAAGTGCTTTCTTTGCTATGTGCGTTTTTCAAAATGCCATTGAACTAAACTGTGCATTTATTATATTTACACAAAAATCATTACACGGATGATGAAAATTTGACTACCTTTTCAATCTTTCTGATTATGTAAGCTTTTGGTCAAGGTGATATGTTTGTAAAAAATAAGGCAGTCAAAGCGTTTTATGAATTGGCATTGGTTGAGATGGATGTTGATTTCTTGATCTTCAGGAAGGACTTAGTGCCGTTTTGGTTTTTAGTAATGTGTTTCAGCAAGCTTTGAGATAGTCAGACGTTCCTGCTGTGTAAATGAATCTGTGCTTTTATGTTTACACATTTATGACGTGCATTTATTTCCTTGATTAAGTCGAGCTGGTGATATTGACAGGTCTGTGAAGCATTGTCTGACCCCCCTGTGGCTGTGTGAAGCTGAATTATGCCTCAGAGGATACCCGTCCCCGGAGGGACTTGACTGCAGGGAGCTGTCATTGGTTACAAACACTGCTATACTTACTGTGTAAAATCTTTACTGATCATTTTGTCTATGCAAGTCTGTCATGATTCTTTTGCACTATGAACCTTTTACTCCTCCAGTCTTTCAGGCTGGTAGGAGTTTTCTTGTCTGGCACTTAAGGCAAAAATGCCATTTCTTTCCATAAGGTGTAGATTCTTATTTGTAACTCGGTGACACTGATAGTCTCCCCTTAATATACAAACTAGGCTTTCTGCATAACAGTGTGGCAATAGTTTAGTTGCTACCCATGCATGCGGAATGGAGCTATACAGGAACATTTCTGTGTCCTGATGCAATGGGATTGTTGAATATTCGTTTGAAATTGAGTGTAATTTTTTGTGCACTTTTAAAAGAATATGAGGTGCGAAACACTACTTGAATTTGGTAGCGTTCTGCAGCAGTTATCGAGGTTGCCTACAGATCAGGTGCATTGTCAGGCCTGGGATTCGCGGAAGTCCTGTTATCTTCACTACAGTGTCTTTGTGTGTCCATCCGGGATTTTGCTTGCTGCTGCTCCAGCCCGTTAACAACATTTTGAAATCGTTGATATTCCTAAGGAGGAATATTCCGTGTGGGATAGAGAGTGCATTTGCTTGTGAGCACTTATATCGGTTTTTGCCTTGGCTGTACTGCACGGCTACCTCTGTGGTTACTTAATAGAAGTGAGTAATGGAAAGGAACCAGAATGAAGGTTATTAGTTTTGATTCATTGACATACCCATGTAGAGTTAAATATTGTTACTACCTTACTGCTTGGCATTTTCATTTTACTGTGTTTTAAGCTGATAGTGTGACTTTAACTCTGTGTATGCTGTGACTCGTACTCAAACATGAGTTTTGTTCATAAAGGCTCTCATTCCAATGGCCTGGAGTATGGCAGTCTGATGTGTAGTCGTGCAATGGCGTTGCTTGTAAGCTGCCTTGCACGCCTCCTCGTTATCCCTCAGACTTTGTGGAATTTGTCGAAAAACATTTTTTTTTTCTGTGTGAAGGCTCGGAGAGTTGATGTGAACATTGCATTTTATGGGCAGGAATATCAAGCAGAAATCTTCTGCCTAGGATGTAAAGTAGGGTGTTTAAAATTAATTTCTAAAAAAGATAAATGGATCAGAGTAGGTTGTTCGATTATTATTATTTTTTTAAATGCAGGATCCTTCTCCTTCATTTCAGTATAGCAACCTCAGCTGTTGTCTGAGTCTTCTGTGTGTACAGTATTGTGTGTCAAAGTACACCTGATAGCATGCAGACCCGAATGTTGATAGAGTGCCATTATCTCTAAATGGGCCGCCTGGGTGTGTTTGGGTCTCCTCTCGTTGTTAACTCGCCCATTGCTCAGTGTGACTCAGCTCAGTAAATGCGATCCTGTTTAGTAAACAGCGAGCCAGTTGGATGTGACCACGGGTTCACGCCCATCTTAAAGCAGCAGACGTAGGTGATGAGTCTGGCCAGGTCACTTTCTTCTCTTTTACTTATAAGTTAACAATAAGTATGCAAGTGGAAAGTTGTTTGAAATTCTTGGTAATTAGATGATTTTGTGGTCGATATGATGTAGCGTGTGCTTGTAATATGCTACTTTTTTTTTGTTCATCTGACTGTGCTGAACTCCTGTTTCATCCCCTAAATAGAGTTTTAGGTTAGTTCAGAGTAAAGGCGACGATAACCTCGATTGCATTTGTGTCTTTGGGCTGGTTTGCGCTTTAGAAAATAGCTTTAAAAAAAGAAAGTTTTGTTTTGTTGTCAATTTATAAAGGTCTGCCAGTATTGTGACTTAATACTGTAGAATTGCTTACTGTACAAAGTAAATACATGAATGAAATTATTTCATTTTATAGAGGCTTATAGAAGCACAGGTAATTATCTCAATGTCATATCACTTTGACTGCATCCTCTTGGTGGGGCAGTCAGTATGTCATCAGGAGACACTAAGTCATAAGCAGAATACAGGAGTGCAGAAAAGACACCACAGCCCTCTATGGAGTACCTGTTGTTCCCCTGAATATCTTTTAAGATTCAGTGAACCTGGATATTTTGGTTATTTCCCAAAATACAGGAATGAGAATGGGGGGGAAAAATGTCCATTTTCTATTCCCCGTGACAGTCTTGTTGCAGTTGAATGTTTTGGTTTGAATGTTCTTTGAGTTACTGAGGTCTCATCGTGGTTTTTTTTCATGTGACTCGCATGCATTTCTCAAAACAAACATGAGCCGCATTGAGGTAGATACCTTAAGCTTGGTGGTATTTGGCTTTGGGCTTTTCAGTGGTGACTGCAGCTTTTACTTTTAAGATATTTGAAATAGTGCTGCAGGACAGTGCGTCGCAATGTGTGATAATCACCAGGGCTTTGGATGACGGGCATAAACATTTGTCTGGAGACTGGAATTTTGGTACTATGTGGATGTTTACTTCCGCCCACAATTTGGTGAGCAGATTAGTAGTGCACCTGAAATATTAGAGAGATGCATTTTGTGATGGCGGAATGTTAGTCATTTGTGGAAGTTCAGTGAATCCTTATGTTTATTAAATTCAGTTGGTGGCAAACACCACATGTTATTTTGGTATATGATGGAAGTGATATGCACTGAAGTGGAAGCTGTATCACCTAAAATGCTGTGAGTAAAACATCCAGCTGTTTGAATGGGTAGTACTGGGTTAGCTGCTTTGGATAACTGACTGAATTTAAATAGGGTGTTATGGAAAGATCTGGTGCTGGTGTTGTACGTCAGGTCTGATTTACACAAGCCAGACCAGTTACTGAAACCTTGACATTTATGCAATCACTACCCAGAACAGGAAGTTTGTATCTGAACAGGACAAGCACTGAAATAGGCCTTTTATTGCGGCTGATATGTGTAGCTGGAATAGATTTGTGGTGATAATGGCTTATTTGTGCTTATATATAGAAATTCGTACAAAAGTAATTTTTAGGATAATTGGCTGTAGATCGACTGCTCAAGGTGGTCATTTGTCATCACTAATGGGCCATTTATCAAAGCCTCACCGGGTCATTTTTTAAAACCTGCATCCTTCTGGCCTGAAAAATAAGATATCAGCCGGGGAGAAAGTGTTGTTCAATATCCAGGGGTGGAGACAGCACTGAAATGGATTACCTTTTATCATGCAAATTATTGTAGTTTTTTCCTTTCCCCGCTATACTAATGTGCAAAATAAGTTTGAAGATTTGCATTTGAAATTGGACTTCTGATGTTGGCACTCACTGTAGAAGAGACCTGGCAGCAGCAGGGGGGGCAGACGCTGGCCCTCTCACATTTTCCCCCAGCGGGCCGGAGAGCTGTGCCTCTGGGTGTGGGTTAGCCGGCTTTGACGTCGATGAGTCAGGCCTTTGACTGCGTACAGCTGAGTCCAAAGTACATGCATGCAGCTGCCTGCGCTGGGTGGGAAGAGCCACATAGACAAAGGATGCCGGTCGCTCTCCCTTCCCCTCCCACCCGTTTCGTGGCGGCATGAAAAATCGATTGGAATGGTGAAGGTCATTCATACAGCACATAAGCTGAAGAAACTTTATCCACAGCGTCAAATCGAAGCTCCTGGCCCCTAAAGTATCCTGCGTATGGGTTTGCCGCAAGATGCAAGCCTTCTGTGAAACGCTAAAAATAATCGCGTTTCTTTTTTGGAAGGTCGGCAGACGTACTCGGATTCGGAGTGTATTTAATGTGTCCCCTGGGTGAGCGTGCTCTCCACTGCCGATCCAGCATGACCCTCGGTGTCGCTTACGGCCTGTGTGTCCTGAAGGGTCAGCGCACACCCTAAAGGCCCCTTCCTAGAGCACCATCTGAGAACAGTGTCCCAAAAGCCAGTGGTGGGAGATGGAAGACACATAGCTGGTCATACAAATTTGTTTTTGTTATGGTAATGGGTTCAGATGGATGATCGGTGCCACCTTCTGATCTTTGGCTAAAATTAATCATGCAGAAAGGAAAAAAAAACATATTAAATGAAAATTAGTTTAAGCAGTTAATTCTATGTCTCAGTTCTCATTGTGTGCAGTGTGGAGTGTAGTGTTTTCACAGAGTACGCACTCCTTTTGCTTAGTATGTTTGGCCTGGTATTTTTTTCCCTCTGCTGATGTGGAGTTTGTGTGGATTCCTGTTTTCAGAGTCCCCCTGCCTTTCTCGCTGCTTTGGAGACTGAGGAGCCTGAAGTGACAGACACTCCCTTATCTACAGGAAAGACAATGTACTAGGGAAATCTCCATCGGGGAACAGCGGTAGTTTAAAAAAATGAACAATGAAGACGAATTCTATGATGCCGTTACAGGTGAGCTGTTGAATCACTGGTGTGAACTAACCGTCAAAACACTTTATTGCACTTCCCCCCCCCCCCCCCCCCCCCCCCCCCACCCACCCCCCCCCCCCCCCCCCCCCCCCCCCAATTCGCTCCCCGGTTATAATCACTAAAAAACACCCCACCACCTCTT
>JAABNY020000065.1:139979-152954 GCA_015164015.2 Brevimyrus niger
AAAGCGCTTTGAGACGATGTAATGTCGTGATAATGCGCTATATAAAAATAAATTTGTTGTTGTTGTTGTTGTTGTTGAAAGTTTCTGCACACCACGGGGTTTTATCACTTTTCTATTTATTTCATAAACTGCTGATTTATAACCAGTTGGTTTGGCACTTTCGGATCTGGAACTTTAGGTACTGGTACTCGAGCGAAAGTACCGTACTTTGTGCAGTGGAAAAGCACCCAAAGATATGACATTTTCTTGCTAATAAAGGTACTCTAATGGTAAACATACTGTAAATGTATTTGTCAGAATAGAAAACTGAGTGTATTTTCAATAAATGTATGTTTGTCGCACCAACGTTTCCAGAAGCTGAGATTAAGAGACTCGGAAACGAATTAATATAATAAAATAAAAATATAAATTCACAAGTGCTGAGGATGAGTAGCTGGGCAAGACCTGGACTGAGGAAAGGGATGAGCAGCCGGCCTGACCTTGGGGCCGAGCCCACTTACGTTGTTGCCACCTAAGTAGAGCACAAACTGCTTCTTGACCTCAGTCTGCCTCCTCCTCCGTTTTGCCTCCGGCAGCGTGATGTAAAACTTGAGGGAGGTGAAGGCGGCCAGATCCGCCAGATTCTCCGGGTTCCGGACCTGGACGGCCGAGGTGCCGTTGAACTTCACGGCCACGTTCACCTACGGGAGTGAACCAGGAAGCGAGGTCATAGACCGGCCATGGGGATGGGCGGGAATGCCCTCCTCCCCACCACCCCCACGCAGACTCACCCTGCTGGCCGCCCGCCGGGCCTGCTCAATTAGCTCTCGGATCCTCATGATGTTCTCCGAGATGTTGGGAGCCTGGGTTGAGTGGTTCTGCAGCCCATCCAACTTCTTGAGCAGTAGTGGGATGGTATCAGCCAGCATCCCCACTGTACCAGGATACAAGGGGGGGGTAGAAGCTTGAGTAGAGCTCCGCCCCTTTTCCATCTGCCCAACAGTTCCAGCTCCACACAATGCCTCACTCTGCACATCGTTTAGTTATGCCTTCCCAATTTTTCCCTACTGGCAACCTGAGCTCTGGGTGCTTTCCTCGAAACCTTCACACAAAAACCTGCCTGTAACAGATCAGGGTCTACCAGCCAATACCCAATATCATCACACATCGAGAATCAGTCTTGCTTGTACACAACTGTGTTCCCCTACAGTGTTTGCAGTGTTTTTCAACTTGGTTCTCGGGAACCCCTAGTCAGTCTACATTTTTGCTCCCTCTCAGTTTCTGGCTAGGGAGCAAAAATCCGGTCTGCCTAGGGGTCCCCAAGAACCGGGTTCTGAAACACTGTCCCATTATATTCATGATTTGCAGTCTATTGACTTATGTGATTTTTCTACTTGACCTGGGGAGCATGTCAGAAAATAAATAGTTATTGTACATAAAATATGAAGTAATTTTGTCAGCGGCTCGCAATGTCGCCTCATACCACCTACCTGACTTATTGGCTTCCAGGAAGGCGGTATCTAGGTCCTTGTTCGTCATGTTGGAGTCGCCGTACTGCATCTTCCACTCGTCAAGCTGCTGTTGGATGGGACGCAACTCGTCTTTCACCCGGTTCGCCGTGGCGTTCGCCTGCTCTGCTGCCTGCTTGGCGTCAGCGATGTCTCTCGAGGTATCCTCTGAGGTGGTGGCAGAGACAGGCTGGTGGGCGGGGGCTATGTAAAGTCAGCTATTTAAAGCCATGCGTCATATTTACCTCTGCTGAAGTTGAGATTGTTCCTGACCATCTCCAGATCCTTGGAAAGTGAGTCTTTTTTACGTTTCATGTCTTGCAGCTGGGAGTTTGTGGTCTGCAGTTGCGGCTTCAAATCTGCAACGGGGCAGCTTTTTTAGAATAATGATTATCACTCAATTTAATTTGTGAAATTCAGTTTCACATTTATTTCTTCAGTAGATGCTTCTCTCCGGGGTCAGAGCTCAGGGTGAGCAGACATCCTTCCGGCTCTGTATCAGGCGGCACTTTGATGACTCTGCTGGCCGCAGGGTTTGAACCCATGACCTTCCAGCCGAAGGCACAGTTGCCTCACCTTTATTCAGCGTGTCCTGTAGCTTCTTGGCCTCCTCCACAAGACGGTTGCTCTGGTTCTTCAGTGCGCTGGCCTGCATAGCAAGGTCTTGACCTTGCACAGTCTTAAAAGACCAAACCAATCAGACAGGCCTTCTAAGGAAACCATAAAATCGGTACACGTACACTCACATGTGTCTGCATTACATCATACTAAATAATACTGTTATCCTCAGCAACCATGACAGGCAGCCATAGATCTTCCTGCCTCTTTCAAAAAACCGTCTCCATTAAAATATTAAGACGTCATGAAAGTGTGGCACGACAGCTCAGGCAGGACGCCGGACCGACCTCCAGGGCCTCTCCGCTGGCCTGCAAGGCGGCGTCGGCGGCCGCCTCCGCCTCCCGAACGGCGTTGACGATGTTGGTGTAGGCGCGTGACGCATTCAGCAAGCTCTGGATGAAAGCATCCCGGTTTGTGGCTGTGGTGATGCTGTCGATTTGGAACAGAGGGATAAGTCACTGAGGACTGACCGTCGAAGAGAATGACGGGAAATAAGCCTCAAAAATGTCTGGGTGCTATGAGAGCAAGTTGGAGGAGGTGTACAAAAATATAATTTCCCCACAGTGATCAATAAAAAATATCTATTATTATTATCCTTTATTATTATTTTAATGCTAAGGGAGATAGATGTGTAGATGTGCGTTGATCAGGACTGCTGTGAATGACTGCTCCTCAAACCTTTTAGTAGGTTTTCATTAATACTGATGTTCAACATTATTCTGAAACCCTGAGTTAATGCAGTTTGTTGCTCTGCTTACAAACGACTGATCCTCCCTGATACATCATCGCCCAAGATCGAGGTCTCTTGCTTTTCCCAAAAGGATCTAGAGTGATGGACTGATCAGCTGGTTAGTCCTTTCAATCAGATAAGTCGACTAAGACCAAACTCGAGACTGAGGCCTCTCACTATCCTCTTAAGACCCGCCTACCTGGTGAGGTTATTGGCCAACTCGTCCAGTAGCTTGGCGTGTCGTTCTGCATCTTCCACCAATGGGATCTTGGCTGCTGTGGGGGCAAACTTTTGCACCTTCTCCGCTAAAGGCTTCCGAGCTCCATCTAACTTGGCAGCCAGGCGCTCGTAATCCTAAGGGGAATAAAGTCCAGGGAAGTTGTTTGCATGTAAATGATTTAGTCTTCCTTCTGTAAGAGCCAGGTGTTTGCTGGTGCTCCTAAAGAGACTGACCTCCTTGGACTCCTGTAGCATGGACAGAAGGTCATTGACCTGGGTCACAGCATCCTCTGCCATTTGCAGCAGGTCATCCACCATCTGCTTCTGGCTCTGCAGATCTCGAACTCTTTGCTAAAGAATATCAAAAATGAACAAAAAGAGCAGCACAGATGCAGAAAGCATGTTGGTCACTGCAAAATCTGTGCAGTACTTTGTGGAATTGTTCTTTATCTGCATTATATGAGCATGTAAGTTGTTGGTGCTTGTCCCTCACCAGGATGTCCTCCAGCCTCTTCTCGTTGATGTTGTTTGTCTCCGTTGCATGGGCTGTGTTGTTCTCTGCTTCGTTGAGGGCATTCCTCAGGTCCTTGAGCTCATCGTGGAACTTAGCGAGCTTGTTTCTGATGCTCTTTACCAGATCTTCGTTGCGGGAAAACAGGTCCACAATCTCCTTCTTCACTCGGTCCATTACTGAAGGTTGGGAGGGTAACAAGGAGGGCAACAAGGAGGGCAGAGAGAGAGAGAGATCAGAGACAATGGAAGCATGAAAGGTGGTCAGTATGTGAAGGTAGAGTCGAAGCTGAATGCATGGAAATTGGAAAATTCTTTACTGCAAAAAAAATAATCAAGTAAACACACAATCATCTGTAAGTACAAAACCCCAGAAGCCAAGAAGAAGGAACAATCAACAGGAATCATTAGAACAGGAGGAGCAGCAGATGCTGGGAGAACCAGTAGAGGTTGGTGAAGTTCAGCAGCTCACTGACATTTCTTGGCCTCGGCCAGCTCCGTGTCTGCCAGGAACTTCTGGTGCTGGAAGTCCTTGACTCTCATCTCCCGCAGCATGTCCTCCACCTGGGCCAGCTTCTCTGACAGGTCCTCCACTGAGTCTACAGTCTTGTTCGTGGATGTGCTGTTAACTTGGGCTATTAAGTCTAGGTATGGAAATTAAACAAGGACACATCCTTTAACTTGTATTTTGCTTATGGTATTAAAAGCTTACTTTCTGTCTGGACTAATAAAATGTCTTCTAAAAGGTCTCGATTTATTGGCTTTTACCAAATATCCATCTGGGCATTAAGTAAGTAAAAAAAGTAAGATGGAAAGACAGGCAAGTTAGTAAGTAAGTAAGTGATTAAGTGAATATCTATCCATCTTGCCCCATCTGTGTGTTTGCATGATCATCCCATGTTTGCATGGGTCTATAAGGGTCTACATATATGACGCATTTATATGTGTGCCCTGTGATGGACTTGCATCCCATCCCCTGGGTGTCCTGTGCTTGCTGGGATAGACTCCAGTCTCCCACTGTCACCCCGGATTAGTGCCAATACAGTGCGGATAGATGGACGTAGCAAAATTTACAGCCAGGTTTACACACTGAAATGGCCGCACACCTTTGATTTCTCCCACAATGCTCTGGATGTGCTTGAGCAGGTCCTCGGCACGCTGGTGGGTCTCGTTCACATTGTGTTTCAGGTCGGCCGCAGTCTTCCTTGTCAAATTCGCCTGGCCGCGTCAAAACACAGAAAACTTAGCCAATGATGTTTTTCAGTGGGTGAACTTTAAACCACATGGGATGGGCGGCCTTTCTGAAGATCTCTGAATGTCACAGGGAGTTCAGCTGTCTGACCTTCTTCTCCAGGTCGTCCGTGTCCGACGCGATAACCCGGGCTTCGGCCTCCAGCAAGTCCATCCTCTTCCTATTGTCATCCAAAGTCTGGTTAAACTTCTCCAGGTCTTCCTGGAGGTAATGACACATAAGAGTGGGAACAAGAGGACACTGAATGAGACTGATGGAGAGGACACTCCTGTCATGTGACCAGTGGTATAGGCAGAGCTCATGTGATGCCCTCTCCCCCCAGGACAAATTCCACAGGCAGGGAAACACCAAGGGTTTGTTCATTTGGATCCCCCGTCAGCAGATAGTGCCCTAGGAGGCTGCCTATGTCGCCTTGCGGGTTCACTGGCCCTGGACATGACTGTGGGTGCCTTTCTACTGCCCTGTGAAGGGCGGTCCTACGGTGGGGCCCGGGGACCAATCCCCCCACTGTCTGACTAGCCATCTGTAGTGGGCTCACATTCTATTGGTTGGATTCAACAGTTCGAATCCCTGCCCCCTCACAGTGCTACAGCCAGGACATGTGTGCCAGCCTCTGTCCATGTAGAGTTGCTATGCATATCACGTGACACAACTAACCAATGAAAATTTAGTACTGCCGATTTTAAAACGACCGGGGCGGGGCGGGGGGGGGGTCACTCACAGCCACAGCAGCAAGGGAGGTGTTGAGGCTGTGCAGCTGCTTCCAGGCAGTGGAGCTAGCGTTGAGGTCGCCCAACTGGAAGAGGTCGTTCATGCGCTCCAGGTCATCCAGCAAGGTGGAGACACAGCTGTCGCATCCTGTCAGTGACGGAGGGCAGAGCCAATCAGAATGCACCCCAGCGCCGGTCACACCCGCATGCAAACTGTCGTGTATTTTATTACTCTGAGCCGACGATAAATTAACAACAGAAGAGCTACGGGACAAATGACCGGAAAAGCACAGAGTTTCAGTGGAGCTGTACGATCCCACAGATGGCGGTTTGGCCAGAAGGGGGCGCTGCTGCCCACACTCACTCTGGCAGTGCAGCGAGTTGGCGGCGGTCAGCACAGGGACGCTGTTGTGCTCCACGCAAAGGTCGCACTGCCTCCCCATCAGGCCCGGGCTGCAGCGGCACTCCCCAGTGCGGGGGTCACAAAGCCCAGTCCGGCATTTACACTCTGGGGGATTAAGTGAGGTTACATGCTGGGTTACATTTTAAGATGAAATGCCACTCTCTTTGTTTATTAAAGTTTTTTTCCACTGCGAGCAGAGAATAAACGTGTAGGACATTTACACATAACTACTGAGACACGGACACGTGAAATTTAAAATATAGTTCAAATATACGTAAAGAAACTATATGAACAAAAGTATTGGGACACGCCTCTTAATTATTAAATACAGGCGTTTCATTCAGACCCACTGCTACAGGTGTATAAAATCAAGCACCCAGCCATACAGTCAGGTTTGCAAATATTTCTTAAATCATTCTGAAGAGCTCAGCCTGGTGCTGTCATAGGATGCCACCTTTGCAATAAGTCAGTTTGTGAAATTCCGTCCCTGCTAAATATTCCACAGTCAACTGTACGTGGTACTAATGCAAAGTAAAAGCATTTAGGAGACGGAAACTCAACACTGAAGCTAAATAACAGAGCAGGGTCACCGAGTGCTGAAGCACATAGTGCATAAAACGTCGCCAACACTCTGTTGATTCAATAACAGCAGAGCTCTAAACTTCCTCTGGCATTAACTCCAGCACAAGAAACGTCAAGCAATGGGCTTCCATGGCCGAGCAGCTGCACGCAAGCCTCACGTCACCGAGCGCAGTGCCGAGCGTCAGGTGCAGTGGTGTGAAGCACGCCGCCACTGGACTCTGGAGCAGTGTAAATGTGTTCTGTGGAGTGATGAATCACGCTTCTCCGTCTGGCAGTCTGATGGACGGGTCTGGGTTTGGCGGATGCCAGGGGAACGTTACCTGCCTGCCTGCATTGTGCCAACTGGTAGGGGTAATGGTGTGTGGCTGCTTCTCAGGGGGTTGGGCTGGACCCCTTTACAGCCGCAACACCACATTGATGCCTATGGATTTAGAAGGGGGGCGATCCCTGTGGCAGTAAGGTGTCCCAATGCTTCTGCCCACATAGTGTGTGTGTGTGTATTTATATATATATATATATATATATATATATATATATAAAGGTAAAGATACAAAGAAACAATAAAAAATCCAGTTAAATGCAGAATCTAAATCTAAGAGGGGATATCTACTTAGCCCTCCACCTTTCCTTCCCTTTATAGCTGCTTCCCTCCTTGTCCTCTTAATTTCTTCCCTCTCTCCCTCCCTCCTTGCCTTCCTCACTATCTCCTCCCTTTCTTCCATTCCTCCATTCCACCCTCACATCATTTCATTCCTCCTTCCCGCCCTTCCTTCACTTCCTTCCCTGCCTCCCTCCCCTCTCTCCTTTTCCCCTCGTCCCTGTGCCTCACCCCTGCAGCCGTCGGGCCCGTATCCCCAGTATCCCGGGGCGCACTGTTGGCACTGGGGCCCGTTGACGCCAGGCTGGCACGCACACGCCCCGTTGTTCTGGTCACATGGCAGCGAGAGGGCGGCGGCCGCATCGCAGTCGCAGCGCCGACAGCCGCTGCAGGAGTCGAACCCGAACGAGCCGGCCTGTAGGGGGCGGCGTGGAGGTTACGGCCCAGTCGGGTGAGGGCGTGACTGAGCGTCCTACTTGGCCATGCCACGTAAACGGACGCATGCGCTCACCTCACAGCGATCGCACAGGGCCCCGGTCACACCGGGTTTGCAGTGGCACTGCCCTGTGTGTGGGTCACATGACGCAGTGCCACACGGAGAGCAGCTGCATCCTGGGTAAACGAAGAAGAAACGCCGCGTGATGAACCGAGTGACCAGAGAGCCAGATGTTTCATGCACACAAAAACAGCTCAGCTTTGCTACGACGACACTGGAATTCAGATAGAACTATAAAATCAAAACTGTTGAAAGGCAATAAATCAATGAGAGACATTTTACAAGAAACAGGACTAATTAAAACGTAGATTAAAACTTAAAGGAATAAATACAACAAATAAACGTAAAATCAAAGAATAAATACTTGGGTTGCTAAAAGTGGCAAAACCAAAACACTCCCAAAAGTGCATATTAAATATGAATGGGGAAAAAAAGGCTCAATCCCATAATCCGGGAGCCGACTTTCTTACTGGTGCAGTTCTTGGAGTCGATGGCATCACCATGGAAACCTGGCGCGCAGGTCTCGCAGTGTGCCCCAGCGGTGTTGTCCATGCAGCCCCGGCACACGCCTGTCAGCGGGTCGCAGTCGCTGTACAGCATATTGGGATCGGTGTTGCCGTGGCACTGACATGGCTGGCATGTGCTGCCGATCACCATGGGGTTGCCATAGAAACCTGGAGCGCACCTGGAGGAAGCAAAAGGTAGCGATTATGCACTGTGAGGGTCATATGTGGTCATAAGTTGTCATGCATGGTCATATGCAATCATACCCTGTTATATGCTGTCATACATCGTCATAAGCTGTCATAAATGGTCATATGTGATCATACATAGTTATATAGTCATATGCTGTCATACGCAGTCAAAAGCTATCATGCATGGTCATACGCAGTCATAAGCTGTTGTGCATGGTCATACATCATAAGCTGTCATATACGGTCATATGTGGTCATATATAGTCATACACAGTCATAAGCTGTCATATACGGTTATACGTGGTCACACACAGTCGTATATCAGCACTGACCTCTCACAGTTGGGGCCGCTGTAGCCTCGCATGCACTGACACTGCATGTGGCCCAGGCGATCCACACAGCCCTCTGCAAAACTGACAGGGAGGTAAAGAATTGGGCCAGTTAGGCAAGATGACAGGGTGCTCTCGACCAATACAGATCTCCTGTTAGAAAACAGACCCCCCAGACTGCTGGCAGAGTACAGACCCGACCACGGAGTACCGACCACTGGCAGAGTAAGGATTCCCCTTACAGAGTTTGGACCCCCTCGAATAGGGTGCAGAGCCACACAGGCCTTGCTGAATGCCACAAGCCAATAAGTTGGCACCGCACAGAAAGTGTGTCGCTCCTCTCCCCCCACCCCCTACGACAGAGGGCCGCACTGACTTGTTCGAGGTGACCTGCAGGGGGCAGGGACAGCTGGTGCAGGAGTGGGTGTGGCCGTCGAGCGTGGAGTTGCCGAGGAAACCAGCGCGACACTTCTCGCAGTGGTCCCCCGCGGTGCTGTGCTGGCAATCCTGTGGGAAGAGCGGCGTCAGTCTCCGTGGTGAGGCAGGCGGCCGCTGCAGGGGTGTGGCCTAAAGCCTCAGGGTGGGGCCTCCTCAATGACATCACATCCCGTCAGTCAGGAGCCCGAAATCTCCACCGACACCCCCAGGAATACAGGTACCAGCCACCACCTGACTGACATTTTATTTATTCAGCAGAAACCTTTATGATATTTAGGACATTTTTGAGAGTCAGCCCCTGGAGCAACTGGGGATTTAGGGCCTTGCTCAGGGGCCCAACAGTAACATCACTCTGTCCACATCCATATAATTACACAATATCAAATCCCAAAGTCAGTGTGTTCAGCTTGACTATAGGTAAGCTGGCAGAGAGACAGACAGACGGACAGATAGAGCCTGTTACCAATGTTAGTCTTATGCGGATACACACACACTGCAAATACTCACGATGCATATCCCTGATCCATCCAGGCAGTGGTCAGAGTGTCCGTTACAGTTACAGGGGATACATTTCCCTAGGAACAACCCCTTGCCATCCCTGTAGTACCCAGGAGCACAGCGCTGGAGGGGGGGGGCAAAAACACACAGCATACCAGCGTGAGGCAGGAGGGAGTACAGCGAGTTCAGCCCTGTTACGGCAGCCATGCGTGACCAAAGGCAGATCCTGCTGGACATGGAGTCACATTCCAGGTTTCTGCACCTAAATGGCTTCTTCCCGCAGGCCAGTGTACTAACCCAAAAGCCGTTTGTAAACTTGGTGTCTATCTTTTATTTGTCTACATGTTCATTACATGTACATTTGAATTTCCTTTCTCTCTCAAATTTATTTCTATTCTATTCATTGTTCTTTGTACTTTTGTCTTGATGGTATGTATAATTGCATACTCCATGCCACCACCTTCACCAAAACTCCCTGTACTTATTGTACTTGTTGAATAAAAGGAATGTTTGACATATATTTCAAAATTTCTTCTGTGCATAACATCATATGTTTAAATTTTCAGCCTTTAATCATATAATGGTTATATATTTAAGTAGCTTTTCATTAATCCTCAAACCAATTTCTATTGTTTTATTTTTTAAAAACAACTAAGAAAATATTGCGGCGTGTGTTATACTCCAAAACAGCAGAGGGCGCTATTTAAAGCCGAGCTCGACTTGGCCTGACAGTGGCAAGCGGCTTAGCGTGTCAGAGCACCTGGCAGGAGTCGCCCTGGTAGTTGGCAGGGCAGAGGCACATCTCGACGCTGCTGGCCGGCTCCCTGCCGGAGGCGTGGTTTGCATGCTCCAGGACCACATGGCGCAGGGACACGGCCAGAGACGACTGAGCGTGCAGTGCGCGGATATGCAGGGCCTCCAGGCTGCTCAGCACCATCATCAGCTCCTCCCGAGACACCGCGTTGCCCGTCTGAGCATGTCTGAAACCTCCCTGGGGGGGTAGAGAGGGTGGCAGGAGTTACAAATGCAGGGATGCATTACGATAAGGAACACACTGACATATCAGAGCCGGTGAGATCACACAGGAATGAAAAGCCGTTTTGTATTTATTACCTGTGAGAAAGTCTTTAACTTCAATAAAACTCGTCCACATTTATGGTAGTTTTTCCATTACAAGAATCAAGACTTGCGTTCCTCATTTCAGCAGGAAAATGAGAAGTTCAAACCTCAAACTCCGTATAAAAGCTGTAAAACTCCCCCCACATATCCAGTACATACAATAAAAAGTACAAATACGGATAGCAAAAATACGGTGATGAGCCTGGAATGTTGGAAAGTGTTACCTCCACGAGGTGCACTGCCCCCTTGTGGGGACTGCCGGGATCTGGGTACTCCTTTTCCATGTACACCACAGTCATCTGGCTCCCCTGAAGGCAGACAGAGACATGTGTGCATCACCCAGATTTCACCACGCTGTTCACGTAAACTCACGGGAAAAAGGCTGTGAAATGAACTCTCAGTGTTAATTATGTACCCTGATCTAATTAAATATTTAGATTTTTATTGATTAAGTTCATTATAAAATCTTAACGTTTGTGGTTTTTACTGTTTAAATGTGTGCGTTATGCCTGCCATCCATCCAAGGCGGACTCATAATGGTGACAATTTCAGCCAGGTTCTTGGTTCCCTTGGCCTAGAAACTCCTAGCCAGAAGCTGTCGGTACCTTGAGTATGACGTCAGGCCGGAAGGTCTCTGATGGCAAATCCAGACCGTCGCCCCTTACATGCTGGGTCTGGGAGTACAGCTGGTAGCGTAGGTACCCCCCATAGGACGACACCTACAGGAGCGACGGGGACATCAGGGGTGAGTCACCAAATCATCTGCCCCTTCTGACTGGCCCTGGATGACCCTGGGGGCAGGGCTACAGCGACAGCCATCGGAAACCTGATATTCATGCCTTTAATGCCCTAATTAGACGATAATTGAAGTATTAATGTCTTGTGCTCCTTGCCCCTCCCCCCAAAAGCATCCTTTCTTGGCAGCCAAATGTAGCTCTTTCAGATACACTATATGTACAAGAGCACAGGGACACACCTCACAAAGAATTCTAGTGTTTCATTCAGACCCATTGCCACAGGTGTAGAAAATCAAGCACCAAGCCCTGCAGTCGGGTTTACAAACATTTGTAAAAAAAAATGGGTCATCCAGGGGTTGGGTTGGGCTGCTTAGTTCCAGTGTAGGGAACTCTTGATGCTTCAGCATAGCAAGACATTTTGGGACTATTCTATGCATCCAATTGTATGGGAAGAGTTTGGGGGAGACCTCATTCTGCCGCAGCATGACTCTCCTCCAGTGTACAAAGCAAGGTCCATAAAGACATGGTGGGATGAGTTAGGTGTGGAGGAACTTGACTGGCCCACACAGAGCCCTGGCCTCCACCCCATCAAACACCTCTGGGATGAACTAGAATGGAGAGCCGGGCCTTCATGTCCAACATCAGTGCCTGACCTCTGAACGGATGGGCAAAAATTCCCATAAACAAACAAAATGTTGTGGAAAGCCTTTGCAGAAGAGTGGCAGCAGTTATGGCTGCAAAGTGGGGACCAGCTCCACATTGATGCTTATGGATTTATAATGGGATATCAAAAGTTCCTGCAGGTTTAACGGTCAGGTGTCCCAATAGTTGTGTTCAAATAGTGCATATCAGCAGAAAACCCCACTCTAGTTAGTTGAGGGTCAGACGTGCGTAAATGAGCTGTAACGTTCTCTGCACAATGTTGCACAGACATGTTGTGTGATGCCACGGGTTGACGGCACCTTGTCGCCCAGGTAGCTGCGGGGGGCGTGCCAGTGCAGGTCTTGATAAACATCAGGCACGTCCCTCAGGTCGGCCTCCACCAGGTCCTGCTTCAGGTCGGTATAGACGGGCACTTCCTGACGGTCTCCTGAGTGCAGGCTCCACCCACTCATGTCCTTTAGCTGAAAGACCATGAGCCAAGTACTCAAAACAAAACATTGAGCTATTTAAAGGCATCGCTTGCAGTTGAGGCCATACTGGGGATTTTTCTGCAGCAGTGGAGGAGTGGAACACGTCCGGTAGGGCAGGGACGCCCCCGGCTGCGGTCTGACGCACAGCGGCTCCCCCTGGTGGCGTACCTCGGCCCGGCGTTTGTCCGAGCTGCGGCAGCGATCCGTCGCACCGAAGCAGAAGCAGCTGGTGCAGCCCCTGGGGTTGGCAGGGTCCAGGAGGAAGGTCCCAACGCGGCACTGGTCACATCGAGGGCCCTCCACGTTCTCCTGGATGATGGGCGACGGAGGTGGCGGGTGTTAAGAGCCACAATGCGTGGGTGGAGATGGTGGATGTGGGGGGGGGGGGGGGGGCCCCCCTTGGAGGGGCCCCTGCCCGTGG
>JAABNY020000066.1:3342-19582 GCA_015164015.2 Brevimyrus niger
CACTACAGCCCTTCTCACATAATGACACCAAACTCACCAACATACACTCACTACATGGCCATGCTGATGCAGTACAGCTCTCACACTCACAATGGTGCATCATCAGTGAGATGAACTCATTCACATACAGAGGACGTACATGTCCAGCTAATCATACTTTCTGCCTGGAGATAACTGAAGATTTCACCATGGGTCACATCAACATCCTAGGGAGAGTACCACTGGAGACTGTCGTCTCCCCATGGTGGGATGACACCTTCTATGAAGAGAGCACCTGAGCCATGACCGAAATCATGGACATAGTACAGCAAACTATCTTAAAGACTGAATATCATCTCCATCAAGCACAAGTGGAGTCAAACTTAGTAAAAAGGACTGCTGAAATTCTGACCAGCGCTTTCACTCACTCAGCCCAGTATATATACACATGGTGGGACTGGGTGTTTCGAACATGCGTCATCATAAGTGGCCTCATTTTCATCATCACCACACTCCAATTCTGTGACCTCTAGCATCACATTCGAGCTCTTAAGACATCCACTAAAAGTGCCTTCATCCTCAGTCCCTTGCGGGTGCAAACCTTACAGAAGTCGGATACCTAGAAGAATATCCGGGGCCCAGGCAGTGACCCTCTGTGGGACGAAGGTCTGTCCCAAGGGGCCAAGGGGGGAACTGTAAGACTGGGGGTCTTGCAGGCCCCATCAGTCTGACTCCTGGCAAGTCTATAATGCTCTACCCAGTGTCCTGAAGCAAAGGCCCATGGGCTCCGACAGTTCTGGACCCAAACCACCACACCCCCACTGAGCAGCCAGAACCCTGCAGCCAAAGTCTAGTGACAAGACCTGATTGCATCAAGACACAGATACACCCTACACTCGCTGGCTCACACTGACACAGATGTTGTCCTGACACAGATGTTGTCCTCAGATTAACATCAGGGACACATACACCCATGTTTGGTCTTGTTTGAATGGTCACAATATGATGGTCAATACTCTCAAGGTATGTTTGCACATAACAGAAATATAGTATATAAGACTAAACCCACCAAAGTGGAGGATCTTATCACCTGGTACATCAAAGGAATTGGCACATGTTAAAGTGATTTGATTGGCTGAAGATCTGAGAATTGATCAGCCCAACAGTTCTCCAGGACACACACACAAGATCAAAAAAGCCCCTAAAATAATAAATCACAACCTTGGATACATCAGAGCTCCCACCTAGTGCTGCGTGAATCTACCATCTGTAATCATATATTTTCCGTAGTCATTTTGTGTCAACTCAGCTGAGGTATGTAATTATTGTATTACTTTTAATTGGATTATATAGTTTAGGAATTTTGGCCACATGTTGAAATTATTGTAATACTGGATTTGGTTAAATTGATGTGATGTATAGTAATTGTGAATAAACTGTGTTTTGATTACTTCTTGGCTGTCTGACTTTGCTAAACCTCTGCATGTTCCTTAGAGACTGGGGTTATTCTAACACTCTCTTGCAGCCTCTGATTCTGACCCCGTTTCTCCAAGACCTGATGCGGCTGCCCAAGTTAAGTTACGGTGAATACCGGCTCAGCCTCTGAGGTGCGCACACGCTGTGTTACAGCCAAGTTCGGCCCAGCCTCTGAGGCATGCAGACGCTGAGTTATGGCACAAAGTCCGGCTCAGCCTCTGAGGTACACACACGCTGGGTTACGGTACCGTCTGGCTCAGCCTCTGAGGTAAACACACGCTGGGTTACGGTACCGTCCGGCTCAGCCTCTGAGGTACACACATGCTGAGTTACGGTACCGTCCGGCTCAGCCTCTGAGGTGCGCACACGCTGGGTTACGGTAATAGACCGGCCCAGCCTCTGAGGCGTGCACACGCTGAGTTATGGTATACATCGTCTTAACCTCTGTGGCCCTCACTAGCTCGGATTCAACAATGGTCAGCTGAGCCTCTTGGGCGTTATGGGCCGCCGGGTCCTGACAGTTAACTAGGCTAGCACTGTATTATACTGTAGTGATTTCCCAACTTCAAACCTACATAGCAGAGTCACGGATCACCTTATCGGCTGAGGTGAATCCGGTATGCCTCATCGTCCGGGATTAATGGGAATAGAAGGCACAGCCCAGGAGTAATCTAAACAAAAATGTCATGACTAAAATTTACATAAATATTGTTAAGTAAATTGGAGTCAGATGTAATTTAGTCCTTACCTAAAATGGGTAAGTAATTTTACAGGAGCGCTCGGAATGATACACATGCATTTCAAGCCTTCGCTGTCCAATTGGATTCCGCCATTGGGCCAGTGGACGGTTCCCTTACACTTGTTTTCTTTTCTGTATGTTTCAATGTCCATGTCTGAAAATGTCATTTATATTATGCATGTTTAAATATTTTTATTCTATTTATTTCTCTTTTACAATATGACTAACATTTTTCAAACCATAAGTGTAAGAATGGTTTACTAATGGACGAGCCACAGGCAGTACTTTTTTTATGTACTATCATGCTCACAATTTATGGTAATGTTTACATGAAAAATTAAACTGAGCTCACAAAATCCTAAAATGTGCACACAATTACTTTTTTTGTGTTCTCAATTTGCCATTTGGAGCCCTTGAAAAAATCTCAGTCTAATTAAACATTATGATTATTTCATCTTCTTGCCTAAAGAAAACATGACCACAAAGCCAAAAGATAGAGAGGAGTGTGTGAATACTACTGTATGCGTTTAATAGTAGTGTCATGACCTGCGCGTTCCATCCTCCTGTGTGCCACGACCCCTAATTTACCTCTTGTGAATTCCAGATTTTTATCAGCTGTTTCGTGTTAATTCTGCTTAGTCCTGTGTATTTTAGTTACTCCTAGTCCCTTTGTTCCTCTGTTTGGTGTTTCCCTGGTATCTCTCTATTTTGTGTGCCTGTCTGAGTTTCCTGTTCTTCGTCAGATGCTCTTGGTTGCTTCCCTTGTGTCTTTTCTGTGTGTCCGACTTGCTCGTTCGATCCTCCTGTGTGCCACACCCCCTCATTTTCCTCGTGTGAATTCATGATTGTTATTAGCTGTTTTGTGTTAATTCTGCTTAGTCATGTGTATTTTAGTCCTAGGTCTGTCATTGAAGTCTCTTGTGCTGGTTTGCCATCCGTCTTTTGTTTTATGTACTCTCTGACAATAAAGTCCTCATTTCCCCGACTCCCTGGACTTTTTATGCTCTGTTCCTGCTCTGTTCCTGCTTTGTGCCCGCACAACGTAACAAGTAGTAAGCTCAAATCTTTTAATAATGCATGTTACATTATATGGAAAAAAGTATTGGGACACACCATTTAATCATTCAGACCTAGTTCCTCAGGTGTTTTAAATCAAGCACCTAGTCATTGTTACGATCCCCAGTCTAGCGTTGGGGACCGTCAGAAAGATAAACAGGGAAGGACAAGAGAATGACAAGACAACACGGGAAGAGGAACAGGGAACACGGGACACAAAGGGACATTTTTTTTGTATTGTTTTGTTTATTTTTCACAGACACGAGGTGCAACAAACTTCGGGAGTGACGAGGCCAAAACAACAAACACCGCTAGTGAAAATGTCTCGAAACTAATCTAAGCAACACAAGGAAAACAAAATACAAGACCCAATATTGACTCTCTACCCAAACAGTAATCCACAATTTGCAAAACAACAAGGCAGTCACTCTGTACACACACCTGGTACAAACCTACACAGCAAGCTCACAAAACACAGGCAAAAGTAACAAAGGGGAAAGCAAAGAACGTACTCAGAAAACAAGCCAAAGATCAAATACCAGGAAACCAAAACAAACCAAAGCAAAAGTACTAAAGGGGCGAGCAAGAAATCAAAATCCGAAAACCAAAACAGTCATACACTAGTAATCCAAAAATCAATAAGCAAACCAACAACAAGAAAAGAGCAGAGCCTTTGAGGTGTCTTGCCGTCCGTCTTTTCAGCGCCCGCAACAGGAAGTCATTGCAGCTGTGAGGCATGGTCAGGTCCGGGGCGGAGCCAAAGAGGCAGGGCGAGTGGGCAGGGCGTCCGACGAACATACACGGCACGTTCCCGAACTTATGGCACGTAACATCATGCAGCCAGCTTTACAAACATTTTTGAAAGAATGGGTCATTCCGAAGAGCTTGATAGTGAGGGAATTCAAGCATGGTACCGTCATAGGATGCTATCTTTGCAGTAAGGTTTGTAGAAATTCTTCCTTGCTAGATATTCCACTGTCAACTCTAAGTTGTATTATTGCAAAATGACAGCCTTTAGGAACAACAGAAACTCAGTCATCACTAGGTAAGGGTTAGCAAATGCTGAGACCCATAGTGCATAAAAGTTGCCAAAGCTCTGCCAACTAAATGATGCAGAGTTCCAAATTCCCACATATTAACCTCAGCACAAAAACACTGATGCCAGGAGAATATTGACTTTATTGTGCCAACTTTAGTGGAGGAGGGATAATGGTATAGAGTTGTTTTGCAGGGGTTGGACTAGACCCCTTTTAGTTCCAGTGAACCCTTCTTCAACATACCAAGACATACAGTTGCATGCTTCTAACTTTGTGTGAACAGTTTGAGGAAGGCCCAGCATGACTGTGCCCCAATGCACAAAGCTAGGCCCATAAAGACATGGTTGGGTGAGATTGGTGTGGAAGAACTTCCCTTGGACGGTGAGAACAGTCAGCAGCTCTTGACTGACTGAAGGCCATAGCCTGCTCTTTGAATTTTTTGATATTGAGCACCCAAAATAACTTTCAATCAAACTGCTCTTCATTTGCCAATACATTTTGTGACTCATCTGAGAACCTCTGCATGAGCAGAGTTGTACCTGAAATCTGTTCTGTAATAAAGAAATACAAATGGTGACAGTACTACAGTATCCCATGGGGCATTCCTGTGTTACTGAACTCCATTTCAAATATGGAATAAGTAATTCAAACTTAGTAATTTTGACTGTGACGTATCATTTCAATTTAATTTAACAATAGCTCAATATATTGTTCATATTATCTAGCCCTACACAGGACTATAGATACATCAGGCAGTGAGTCGCAAAGGCCTGCATCCCTCCCTGCTGAGTGCTGTCTGTGCACCCAAATGAAAGGAGGTGCATTTAAGACTATGGCTGTGCAGAGCTCATTTACACGGCAGGGTTCGCTCAGATACCTGACGATCTATCAGGGGCAGAATGAAATCCAAATGTTCCATCACATTGACACGAGAGAGACTTTCGAGTACAGGTGGGGGGCACAGGAGTGTGGGTGGTAGGAGGCCATGGTCTGTTCTTTTTTAATGGGGTTAGGGCAATTTGCTTATGCCTTAGGGTGCACTGAATGAGAATCGGTTCAAATGCAGGTGGTCTCATATCTACTTTGTTTGACTGAATCTATGAAGGATACCTGTGGTATTAATGAGGAATAATGACAGGGAATCATTTGCCGGAGTATGTCAGTGCTGTGTGGGCTTCGAAGCGGATGATTTTGGCCTTTTCATATGGTAGCTCCGGCACTGCATGTTTCCCTAATGGATGCCCAGTGCATCCCCATTCGTTTTATTCTATACACTAAAAGAAAAAGATCCTTATCCTATTAGCTTTTATTTGTTCCCTTTTTCCATGGCTTGAGCTGCTTTCACTAGTGCTTAATAAAAAAGGGGGGGGGCAGACTTACACGAGCACAGATTAGCGAGCTGGGGGGTGCGAGACTTGTCTGTTTTATGGCATGAATATTCATGACTACATATGGCACAGTTCAGCGGGTTCTTGTTCGAAGTGCATCTACTGACGGTGCTAATTGGAACGCTTAATTTAAAGGCAAGCTGATGTTGTCAAAGGCAGCATTCCCTGGCTGACTGTCAGTGCACTGTGGAGCAAGGCAGCATACGGGCACACATACACAGCCAACAACAGACAGATCTGTTCAGACACATTCAGATACCAGCCTGCAACGCTCAAAGAGTTTAAAACAGCAAATCTGCTTGGAAGAAGATATCCATACACATGTAAAGGATTGTGCTAAAAGTAATTAACATTACTGGCATCTTTATAGCACATAATTCCTCTCCCTGAGGGTTTTTTGCATTATACAAAACTTTTTAAAATAGGAGTTCAATGTACAATTACTATAATCAGTTTATTGCTTAATTAAAATGCTTGGTGATTTAAGTCCCTGGAAATAGTGATGGATTAAACTTAAATTGAAGCTGAAGAGTTTTATACTTTGGGCAGAGGCACCCAAGTTAACAAATAAGAGTGTAATACGTGGCTTTTTTTAAAACATGCATTCACCCGTAATACATTTGTTTGGCTATTGAAGAATATTATATGGAATACCCCAGTCACCCACCATTAATGTAAGTTGACTGGAACACAACTTGAGCAGATGTTAGACTCCCCTGGGAAGAGATATGAAGATGTATCCTATAATATGTCATTGTAGTGATGAATCCTGTAGTTCCTATGGCATGGCTGCAAAGGGTCAATATTACAGTCTGGAAAACATTCGTTATTGTAGGGATGAGTTAATAGCTATTAATTATCCATCTTCTGACCACTTATCCTAGTCAGGGTTGTGGGAGGGCTGGGATCCTTTCACAGGCATCACAGGGCACAAGACTGGGGTACACCCTGGATAGGATACCAATCCATCACAGGGCACACTGTATGCAACTTAGAGACATCAATTAGCCTGACTGTATGTCTTTAAACTGTGGGAGTAAAGCATAACACTGAAAATACAAGCAAACTCTGCACACAGAGGGCAGAGGTGTGATTGAAATCCTCAGTCAGCCTCTGGCTCAGCCTGCCACCCTCTGAGCTGTAATTATAACGAAAGGCTTCTTGCTTGCTGTGTTTCCTTGGGAGGGTGCCAGATCACCATGACCGTGGCTGGAAAAATGTTTAATGTACGTGACAGATGGATATTATAAGTCACTTAACTTTTTGACTTCCTAGTCATTATGATTATGTTGCATTTTCAATTGCCCCATCAATTACTGACTATGTATGCACTCATAATATAGGTCAAGCAAATCTGCACTCTTCATAAACATATAGTGAACTATTTTTCATGACTCCATTCTTATTCCATGAGTAATATTGATGTTTTATAGTTTTTAATATGTTGTGTTTCCTGGCAGACTGATGCACTCAGTATGTGTGTGTGTGTGTGTGTGTGCAGATTAGGTGTATGTTACATTGTGGGGACCAAATGTCCCCCACAATATGATAAAAACCTTTATCATTATGTAATTTTTGTCGTTATGGGGACCATTTTCAGGTCCCCACAAAGTTCTGTGAATGCAATAAAAAAAGTTAAAAGTCTCATATTTTGTTTGGTTATTTATGGTTAAGGTTACAGCTGGGTATGGGTTGGGATTAGAGTTTTGCCTATAGGAATAAATGGAGAGCATCCACAAAGATTTAACTACAAACCTGTGTGTGTATGTGGGTGGGTGTGTGTGTGTGTGCGTGTGTGTGCCTGTGTATGTGTCTTTGTTTGCTCTCTCTGCCCTTGAGCAGCTAACTTTTTTCTATTTTGTTGGCACTGGACCCAAAATAAACAGGCAGTCATCCAGCAGTGTCATTTCTTCTTTGTGTTTCATTACTTTCAGCAGTTCAAGGATGTGATTTTCATAAAAGCTTCATCCAGCCTGAAGGGGATTGGAGGAGCATTTTTTTTACTGTGGCTGATCATCGGTAATCAGTCTGTGAAACTCCCACTTTCCATCTCATGCTGTCCATAAATTGCTAATTGCACATGCATCTTCATTGCCCAATAAATATTTAAATCCACTGTGTTCATTGTGCTTTTCACAGAAACAAGCTGAACTGCCAGAATAAAAGGGAGCAAGTAGCACTGTTTGATGAAATACTATAGCAAAGTGACACAGGGTGGAGTTTTTATGACGATGAATGCAAATACATGGGTAATTGTTGCCATTTTTCTGAAAAAAAGAACAAGGTGTCACCTTAAGTGGACCTGCTGAGCCACAGATGAGATATTGAGTAATGCCATCTTTCTCAGGACATTGTCTGGATACGAGTTGTTTTAGCACTTAGAGGAATACGGAAAGTGAAATACACTGTGCTAATGTGTGACAAGGTAAGAGAAACTTCTGGTAGGTAGACAGAAAACAGAGTCAGCTTAAGAAGCAACATTGTCAGTCTGACAAGAACGGCTGCCTCTGGGCTAATTGACAGGGTTTTGGCTCCAACTACATTGGGGGGAGCATGTGCCCCCCATGCAGTATATGGCTTTAATTCATTGTCATTTCCAAGTCAGCAGAATACTCAACAATGGAAAATATGTAGACTGCAAAGACAGCCATGGAATGTACCACAGAACAGTGGACTTTTCCAGAGAAAGTGACTGACTTAAAATTTCCGTTGGACAAACACTTCTTGCTGGGTGATTGTGTGTTTTTTGAGGTGTGAGATGTTGGTTAACTTTGTTTTTACATTACTCTAGTGTTGCAAAAAAGCTCAGCAAAAAGCAAAAAAGAGACAAATTCCATACATCTGCAATTCTGAAAGGTTTGTGGTGTTTCTGAAATACAAAGTTTTCCTTTCTGTATTTCAAAGGCTACATTTGAAATGATTTAAAAGAGATGGATGCGAACAAGCTGGGGGCCTGACTGTGTGGTTAATTAAGTAGTATGTCTGTATTGTTTTTCTTTTCTATATACTCTGCAGTCTTTGGAACCAAAATTGCAAAGATTGTTTTATATTTATTACATTAATTGAGGTATTAGGCAGCTATTCAGAAATATGGAGAGCACTGGTAATGTAAGCACACTACAATAAATCTCCAGTAACAAGCTTTAAAATACATAAAAATCAGGATAGATTTCAGGTTATGTGGGGGGGGGGGTGAGTCTCTTTTCAAAATAGCTATTTTCTCAGGCATGATCCAAATGAGAGGCCAAGCCCAGATCCAGTGATTCCCAAATGAATCTGGCAAACTAAGAATTCAGGGAATTGTCTGCAGAATGTGAAATGCTGGAAGTAAACACATGTGACGTCTTTGATGGCCAAACCCCAGCAAAGAGGCTCCTCAGCAGCACCACTGACTCTGTTCACAGAAGTGTTGTAGGAATACAAATGTGTAACGGCAACATAACCTGACAAACAGTATAGGGGAAACTTGATTATCATACTGACATTCACCAGTATGCTGTAGGGGTTTCGAATGGTGTCATTTTAGGTGAAGGAAAATTGCTGTGACAGGAACTTTTGAGGAAATGTTGGGTATAGCAGCCAAGGTGATCTGAATTTTTCTTATAAAAAATGTGCGGCGTAAATGGGTACTAAGCTAAGGGATGCATATGCAAATAACCCTATGGATTATGGGTGTGTGCAAAAGCTATGCAAAGCTGAAAGGCTGAGTCTTTAATAGAGCTGCTGATGATGTACTTTAAAATCCAGCACCTCAGGTAAATCATTCCAAAAAACGTCCGGGCATGTTGTGGAGAATATTCTGGAGCCCCTCCGCCGAATACTAAAAATAGAGCTTTTCAGAATGTTTGGTAATATCATACATCCTGTAATCTCCAGTAAATTACTCCCAATTCATAGCAATAGCTTTCAGCAATTGCTATTTAACAAGTTTTGCAGCTGCTGCATGGAAGGGTAATGCGCAAACATGTAAAATGAATAGCAAATTATTGTTATTATCCCATTTTATCTGACAATATCTGAGAATAAGACAAACTGCATGGCCCACACACACCAGGCAGTAATTTTGTTCAACTATGTAAAGGGATATATCATTTGTATGTTGGAGATAGGAACAGATGGCGATGCTCGCAGGCACACTCACATGCGAAGACCTCCTTCATTAGCGGAAGAGTGGTCAGCTTGCATGACTTTGGCCAGACTGTTGCTGAGAATGAGATGGACTGGCGGCCACAGTCTCACAGAAAGGCTCATGGGAATACAACAGGGTGGGCAGGGGGCCTGGGGGCGGATGATGGGAGGAAGGAACTGAGAGAGGCACAGATGTGCTGCTTAATGCCACTGGGCATAAAGATTTTAGGCGGGTTTCAATCAAAGCGGTGCTTCTTTTGATCATGCAAGGTCATAAATAAGTGAGCAAAACCGCTAATTACCTGCGTTGCTCACAGGCATGTGCAGACATGCACCTTGTGTACTTTTCACGTCTTTTCTCCATCTTTATCGTGGCACTATATATATATATATATTAAGAGTAAGCTGTTAATAGGTAGGGTGGATTAACTTTAGTTTCGTACAGCAGAGAAATCTGACATTTCATCGGCTCAATGAATACAACAGGCATGAAAAGGATTTCATGTAATAATGCAAACAATTTCCCTGAGAAGGCACAGGTCTTGAAATTCATACAAAGCCGTCCTTATATCAAACACAATTGCCAGAATCTTGTTCATTTATCTGCCAACACCATGGTCACAAATGCAGCTGCTAGGTTGTTGATCTCCTCCGAAGGGAAGGGATGGAAAAAGGCTGTCTTTCACTGGCAACAACCTGTTGGTGTTGTGAGTCCAGCAGTTTTATTACATATTGAACTGCAACAATATTGAAATTCAGGATACCTTGGTACCTGTGTTACACCCAGGCTATATTTGTCATTTGACCTTTTCAAAGGACAGCTCTTTTGCAAGCTTTGTACAATTGACAACATTTATGTAACATTTCTGACTGGAACATTATCACAGATCAGTAGAAACCATTTCTGTTTCCTGGCTATTGACATCTCCTTTCAGTAACCAAAATAATAAAAGGACATGTTTGTTTTTACTAGGTGGTAAGAATTGCTTTTAATCATGGAAAAACAATAATAAACCATGAGGACATAGCCAAAATTTTTATATTTATATTTATGACAACATGGGGAACAGGGAGATGATTTGTCTTAACATATTTAAGTTTATTAGCTTCAAATTTGTTCCAGATGAATTTTGTTTATTTCATTAAATCATACATTAGGAGTAATGTATAAAACAAGACCAAACATAGGCCTACCTTTTCCAAATGATGCATTTTTTAAACTAAGTCTGCATGAGAGAAGCACAAGAACATATAATGAATAGATTTAAGTGAAAGTGTAATTCAGTCAACACCTTTAAAAACACAACATGGAAGCAATGTGGATAATTCAGAGTTCAAGGTGCTAAAATTGCAGTACGCCCTAAGATAATTGCCAATCATTGTCTAATGACAAATTCCCTTCCTTCATAAATAAACAATCTTATATACTACTGAATGTAGCAGGATGTAATAACCCATGTGGTCTACAGTATAATAATGTAGATGAAAAAGAAAATGCAGTACAGTTTAGTATCAGACATTAGAAACCATGGGATTCATTTGACAATGTTATTTTACACAAGAATAGCCAGTGAAGCAAAAGTTAAAGTAATGACGCAAAATTACCATTTTTTAGGTACCTGAATAACATCAGTCACTGAATATTTACCAGGTTAATGGAGATAAACTCATTTTGATTACAGCCCAGTTTTCATGTGACAATTCAGAATCTTACCCAATGACAATTCTGTGACAATCAGAATCACTTTACTAATCCCTTTGGGGAAATTCTCTTTCTTTACAAAAACAAACTCCTAATGAAAATAAAAGATTTATGTACTGCACAAAGACATATTTCTGGCAAAATCTCTTGAGCTGATATATGGAAATTGTCATTTTCAACAGTATAAACAACAAGAATGATATTTTAGGTGGTTGCTAGCCACTTGATTGATTGCAATAATTGTCAAGAGCAAAGCCAAATTTGAAAAGTTTTAAAGCAAATACACTAATTATCTAACATAAAGCACATGCGGAAGAGGCGTGGCATCTCTATGTTCCATTGTCTGCTCCTCTTTTTTTCACAGAAATAATCAAAGAAATCCATAAATAAATCAGCAGGTCCCTTGGCCCAGGTGAAGCCTTGTCCCAGTCTGCAGATAACAGCCTCAGACAGCCAGCGTCATTAGCAGCCAGACGGAGCATCCACTGGGAGCTCTGCAGTGGCACTTGGGATTGTGGCTGCCATGCTTCCCACTGTAATTGGTTACCAGCCTATGTGCATTCACTAAAACACAAAAGAGACCTTTCACCCCCCTTGCAAATCTATGCGCGAGAGACGCTTTCCAATGTGTCAAAATGCAGGGGGTAAAAAATTGAATTCCAAATTGGTCACTGCTTTCAGGTATCGGCATGAAGGGTAAGGTTTTGGCCCTCTGGCTGTTAAGTGTGTCCTGTCAGCCACATTCCTTCAGCAGTGACACAAAAAGGATGCTTCCTCCTGCCAGGGTTTGGCAGTTAAAGCCAAACAAGGATGAGGACCGATATCAAGTTAGACACATATTCCCTGTGGAAAATCACATGCTCGCCGCTGTAGGAGTTTGCCGTTCATTATCTCTCCATGTTTTTAAGCTGCTGAGATTGGATGACAAGTGGATGCATTAGTATAGTCTGAATTTGCCAGATGATCCTGCACAGTAATTTACCGTTAGACCTTACACTCTATACATCTCTACATATTACCTACACAGGAGTTTTAGCCTCAAAACATGTTGAACGCTAGCATAATAAAATCAAAACCTCTTTCATATCCATAGTAATAAATGATACCCAAGAACACATCACATTTCATCCATTAATTTTCTAGCCACTTTCCTTGCCTTCAGTTTTCAAGGCAGTGTACACAACTGTAGATTTATGATGCTATTTTTATCATCAAGTTGTATAATGAGGTTTTAATGACTTGTCATTTATTATTTATTATTTAGTTGATGTTTGAGTACTTTTTATGAGTATTTATTATTCAGTACCACATGATGTATTTATTAAGTCCTATATCTGTTACTGAAATGTGCAAGCCCTCCATAAATAGATTGTGTGCTTCAGCAGACACAGATGAAGAACATTTAACATGTATATGCCCCCAGTTCAAATACATAGACATGCTCCTTCTGCTTCCTCCCAGATTTCATTTGAATTGAATGTACATGGAAGCACCTGCATACAGTAACTTAAGAATGAAGCAATCCCCATTTAAAGGGTTTAAGGCAAGAAGAATCCCTGCGAACCAGACACAGGATATGCTACCTGAAGTCCCCAAAATAAGACACAAAGATAGTCTGTTAAAAAGAAAGTGCAATATAAACCACAAATTATGATATAACCATAAGCATGCTATATGTTCTCATTATGATATAACCCTAACTACACATTGTGATATAACTGTAAGCATGCCGTATGCTTTCCCTGAAATGAGAATCTTCTTGGGCATGGAACCCGCATGTAGAGTGAACTGATAACATGAATGACAAGCAAGAATCAGTGTCAGGGATGACAGCAGAGGTCAAGAAACCAGAAGGTCTGTCCCAGGAGTGAAGGGTAAGGCAGGTACACATGCAGACACAGGAGAAGCGGTACACACACTCACCCTGAGAACGGGGTCGGGACACACACTCACCAGGCCGGGGACCAGGGAGAACACACTGACCCTGAGAACGGGGTCGGGACACACACTCACCAGGCCGGGGACCAGGGAGAACACACTCACACTGGGAACGGGGTCGGGGCACACACTCACCAGGCCGGGAAGCAGGGAGAACACACTCACACTGGGAACGGAGTCGGGACACACACTCACCAGGCTGGGAAGCAGGGAAAACACACTCACACTGGGAACGGGGTCAGGACACACACTCACCAGGCCGGGAAGCAGGGAGAACACACTCACACTGGGAACGGAGTCGGGACACACACTCACCAGGCCGGGAACCAGGGAGAACACACTCACACTGGGAACGGAGTCGGGACACACACTCACCAGGCCAAGGACCAGGGATAACACACTCACACTGGGAATGGAGTCGGGACACACACTCACCAGGCCGAGGACCAGGGATAACACACTCACACTGGGAACGGAGTCGGGACACACACTTACCAGGCCGGGGACCAGGGAGAACGCACTCACACTGGGAACAGAGTCGGGACACACACTCACCAGGCCGGGAACCAGGGAGAACACATTCACACTGGGAACGGAGTCGGGACACACACTCACCAGGCCGGGAACCAGGGAAAACACACTCACACTGGGAACGGAGTCGGGACACACACTCACCAGGGCGGGAACCAGGGAGAACACACTCACACTGGGAACGGAGTCGGGACACACACTCACCAGGCCAGGTGAAATTCAAATCATTTGAAAATGGGTAAGAATAATTCAGCAGCAATCTATACATTAAGTGAATTTAAAATGATAACTGAAATAATCATGGATTTGAATGAACTGAATGATTTTTCTGAAAAACAGCCTTTTCAAATTCTTGCAACACTACATACTGTATATTTGTTTACTTTTTTAATTTACTTTTCAAATTCAAAGAGCACTACCACCAACTATTATTCAAATAGTCTATTTATGCCTGGTAATCCCCACTGATCAATTTTTGCTGCCCACAAAAGCATATCTAGATTCAAAGGAAATGCCTATTTTTTAGGTCCCTTGAAAATATACCTAAATAAAAGCGATGGTGGTCCACATATTTTGTTCATCGTATTTATTTTCACAAGCCAAGTTTATGTGGAACAAAGTAACATGTGCTTAGTTACGTCAGTGCAAATACTTTTTAACAAGACATATTACTCGTGATTACTGCCGGGGTGATTTGCTTTTTACGTCTTAAGTGTTTTTTTTGCTGGTAGAATATCTAATGGTGTTAGACTATTTCTAAATAATAATGGATAAATATTTAAACGCCACATATAAATTGTTACATTTCCAGGGCAAACCTTCTTAAAAATCTGAAGAGAACACATACTAGTCAGCATGTACAAAATACATGTTTGTGATAGTCTGTCTCTCTGGACGGTGACATAGACTTCCTCAGGTGTGCCTGATGGTGTGTATTTCAGAACACAGAGTATTTATATAACTGTCATTTCTGTCAGTCCGTTATACACAGAGAGTGAGTGCTCACTCCCTATATGACCCTAAGGTGACTGTAATCCTACTCCTATGAGCTCTATGGTCTAATCTTGTATTTTCATCTCAGCATCTTTGACTCGCGCTTGCATTCTACCAAAAAGACTAACACAATGGGAAAAAAAATGAAATGTGTTGTAGTTCAGTCTCCGCTGTCTGATTCCATACCGCTGCCTAGGAGACTGCTGTGGGTTTGCCAGTCTCAGTTGCAGCCCTGAAAAAGGGAGCTCGCTATGAATCTGCACATTTCTGGATGTGTACAGCATCGCTGTGTTTGCTGTGGTGGTAACTGAAAATGTTTAGAGTACTTACAGTCTGTCTTACCCCCCAAGTTGTAAACAGGGATTATTTCAACAGTTGAAAGGACCTTTCTAAAGTGACACATCAGTCTTAACAGTCCTGGTGGAAATGTACTGATGCACTGAGACATTCAGTATGTCTATGTCTGTGAATTATTACTCCAACTAAAACCGGACTTTTGAAGTGCATGTAAACATGTTAGTCCAACTGAAATCGTACTAAATCGAATTTCTCAAAATTGCACTGACACCCAGATAATGCAATTGAGATTTACTCCTGCATGAATATGCTCAATCAGACTCAAACTTGTCTGAGCACTGTACATATTCTCCACAGTCCCTTTTGATACTTCAAGAAGGTACTTCAAGGTGTTGGATTTACACTGGCATGAACTGGTATCGATGTGAATTACATTCAGTGACTGAATTAAAAAAAGGCAGAAGTATGTTATAAGACTGGATGATGTGTGGTATGAATATCAACATTTTGGTACAGATATAGTGCAGAGAGTTTAATTCTCACTAAAACATGTTTACTCTGTCATAGGAAAAAAACGTTAATGATTTGGTTTTAATGATTATTCCTTTTCATTGTTATCTAGTATATGTTTAAAAATCAGTAAAATTTTTTACTTCTGCTAATTTTGCATGAACGGTGCATGCATTCTTTGAGACAATCATAATCATTTTCATGTTCACTGTGTAAATTACTGATGCAGGGGTTCACAAGAAATTTATGTTGAACTCCGTTTTTGATTCATAAATACCCCAATATTTAATACAACAAAATCACATTGCAATATTTGTAAATTTTCCAATACCGTGCTGTCATAGTATATTAAAAGACTTTATTAAAATATTGTTCATCAGTGATGTAATACAGTGGTTCCCAAAGTAGGGGTCGCGACCCTCTGGGGGGTCGTGAGACATTGAGGGGGGGGGGTCGCGAGATGATT
>JAABNY020000066.1:80423-94293 GCA_015164015.2 Brevimyrus niger
CAACTATTCTACACATACGCCTCCCCAATACACTGGTTCCCCTATGGTTCAGTATAGCACATAAATAGATTAAACACTGATAATAAGTAGAAAAACTGCAGAAAAACTCACCTAATATGAATGTTTTGTATGTTATGGAAATGATATAGGAAGACAAACAAAGAAGTGGCATGTTCAGCACTACGGGATTATCTGTAAGGACAAAGAGAGAATGTGTTAGCTGAAGGGGGATCTCAGGCCATCCAGCGTAGCTACCAGACCCCAGTCCATATCATCCACTCCATCAGGGGGGTGTCAGCGTGTGTGATAGTACCCCACAGATGGTCAACTGTGCCTTAACGTAAAGCTGAAGCTGATGAAACCATTTGAAGACTAATATAAATCTAATGTCACACAAGCACAAAACCATCAACCCTTTTACAGGAAGGTTGCAATTTACTTCATACCACACTGTAACATATTCCACACTCAAGCTCTAAGCCAGTGAGCTGGGCTTCTTGAGAATAGGTTGAGATTTTTTCGACCCCAAGGCCGTCCTTCCTTTGCTTTACAGAGTTGGACAAAGATGATGTACAGTCCAAATGAAATCAGAGCCGCCATGCAATACATCATTGCCTCTCTTTGTGTGAGATTGCTGTTAGGGTGCAGCTGAATGTTTCACTGTGTGGTATCAGTATTACACAAAACAAGAGTTGGTAAGGTACCCAAACATTCATATGCAGTAATTGCACACATGTGCAATATATACAGTAATCAAGTTTATGTAAACACTACGTCAATATTGTTTTCTTTGCCTATGTTGTGTCCTGCAGAACAAGACATGTTCTGCTTTCACAAAACTGAAAGACCACCTGTAGCTGGTGGGTGCAAGAAGCAGAGATTGGTCAGATGTAGCTGAGGAACAATGGCTTATGTTTATGAGAAATACAGGCCACTGCAATTGTAGACCATACAACAATCCACAATGTTTATAATATCTGTATATCAGCTATTAGGAGGGTCTTGAAACACAGTGGCGTCAGGAGGAATTTTTGAACTGTTCTTTTTCCAGGGCAGAATGATCATACAACATGATTTTGAAAAGCAAGAATTGGGTGCACAAATTTTGAATTTTCTGCAATCCACACAGGGACAAAATTATATACACAGGCTGAAATATATATATACACCCCCCTAATATTTGGTTAAATGTCCCTTAGCAAGTTGTACCTTGACCAGATACTTTTTGTAGCCATCAACAAGCTTTTGGCATAATTCTGGCAGGATATTTAACTACTCTTCTTGGCAGAATTTGCAGAGTTCATGTCTGTCAGCTCCGGCTTTGTGGCGCAGTAACATAAAATGGTTAATAAAGAGTATACCTCAAGTAACGAGAGGAGCTTAAATCCGAAGCTCCACTTGGCAAAATAAAAGTGTTGGCACAATAAAGCACCCAGACTAACATCCTGCTTGCTGAACTGCCGGACACGACATGGGTAAAAAAATATTTAAAAAAATAATGAATTGATAAAAAAGTACGGGCTCCATCATGAGGGCATTCTTTTTATTACCAACCTAATTAGGAACCGGATACGATCTCCTACCTCACATAAAAATGCACTTTTGAACTGAAGGTGATAATGATGCAACATTTGTGGCAACTGGAAAAATATAATAATAATAATAATAATTATAATAATAATAGTTATTATTATGATCATCTACTATAGCGAGGGTCAAAAGAGCAATATAAGTAATGACACAAACCTGTAGATTGCATTCTTGCACTGTGATTTCCTTTCGCGAGGTCGATAAAACATTACATCACCCTTTTTCACATTCCGCTGCTAAATGCCTTGTCCGAGGTGATGCAGCATTTACAGAGTGTGCAATAACCTCCTAAGTTTTTTTTGTCCGTGCTTTTAACAGCTGGGCCAAACTTTCCTCGCACTACTTCCTTCCATTTCAGCACCAACTGTGCCAAAAGAACTATTTTGTTTGTTGTCCAGTTTGTTTGTTTTTTAGAATTCAATGTCTTGCTATGAGTTTTGCGTTTGACCCATAATTTCTACAACATCTATTAGTGGAAATTGATTGGAGGTGTACTAGGTAGATTTTAGTACAACCAATTATAGGTATGATCACAGAAATGTATGTTGTATAAAGCTGTACATTAACAGTTTAATGTCACTAATATTCACCGTGCAGCTCCTCTATTGGTTGAACTCAGTATTTGGGGCAGGATTTTATTTATAGTCCTCATTTCTTGCTTTCGTGCTTTGTCAGCACTTAGGAATTGGGCTTAGACTTTGCTGAAAATGACTTTTAGCAGCTTTATACATTGCTGTTAGGTCCTACTTTTTGTGAAGTTTTTTTTTACTCTTAAGTCCAAGTGTACGACCATTCTTAAGACCATTCTTAAGAAGTTTTATGCATACCAGCCCTGATTATCTGTATCAGGTGTATTAAATTAGGGCTGCATCTAAGCTCTGCTGGGTGGTTGATCTTCAGGAGCAGCGTTTGGCAGTCCTGGGGTAAGTGATTTAAAAAATACTGCAAATTAATTACAGTAACGCATAAGTTTGGCAGGAGTATGTCACAAGCATACAACTGCTATGATGTATTTCAAATATGTCATAAATCTCTTTACTTGTAATTCGTTTTCGCCTTCGTCCTGCTGTATCTGTGAATGGGAGAATAAGATATGAGCAAAAATGCATTTGTGTCATTGCCTGATGTCTCTAGTTAAGCATGAATTATAATACAAGCACACATCTTAGAAGTCCATAACAATATTACATGCTGTCAGAAGGGGATAAGAAATTTAAAAGTTAAATCCTCTACTTAGGGAAACGATGAATTTCCATGCAAGAGAGCCCTGCTGTACATTTGTAGAGCCAGCAAAGTAACACAAAATCACATGAAAGTGTTGTATGAAGAAACAGATGTTGCTGTGAACAAAAAAATACCAAAATGAAATCAAGGGACCGACAGGCATGTGCTAGAAAGACAGGGACAGACAGGTACAGTATGAGTGCATGAGATGCTGATACATTCATAAGCCAAAAAAATGTCCAGCAAGACCTATAATTACTAATCATGAAAGAATAATTTCAATCAAATGTTCAAGTCTCAGAATCCAGGAGCACAGGAGATAATCTGTGGTTGGCATTACAGGGACAGCTCTCTCTTGGCTTTGCTCTTATTTTACTGATCATTATCAGTTTGTCCATGTGAACAATGAATCTTCCAAGCCCACAAAAGTGAAATATGGTGTCCCACAGGGATCAGTACTGGGCTCCCACTGTTCACTTTATATATGCTACCACTTGGTAACCTTATTAGAAATCATGATGTTGGGTTCCATTGTTATGCTGATGATACACAGTTATATATAGACATGGACAAATTTGTTGGCACCCTTCCACAAAAAACATATCTCTGAAATAATTAAAAACTGACAATTTGATGCCAACAGGTTTAATGGCATCCCTTATTGTTTATTCCATGTTTAACACAAATCAGATGTTGCTTCATTGATTCAGTTGAATATTCTATATAATATAGACATGTAACGATGAATCATGAATCGGTAAAAAATCAATGTAAATGTATGACAATTTCAACCAGCTGATGTGGAAAATGAATTGTACTTCATGATACTTTACTTAACTGAAAAACTAGTGTTGTATTATATTTGATTTCACAACGTCAGTTCGACTTCAGATGTAACTGCATATTCATGTCTACATTGTACGTAAGTTTTTGGTTTCGACCGAATGGCGAGCGAATTTGAAATTGAGGACACGCCCTCGATCTTAAATCGGCGATGTGGCGGCATTTTAGCCTTCCGGTAATCACAAACGAAAACGGTTAGAAAAGCACAGACAAGACAAAAACTGCATCCAAACATTGTAAAAGACTGATAACATGCACAAATAGCACAACAAACATGCTTCAGCATGTCCACCGGCACCACAGTGAGCTCAATTCACCACTGCCAGAGTGAAGATTATTAAAAGGGCAAACCACGCTAAAAAGCTGCACATGCAAGCCTTAGTTTATTTGGTAACACTTCAATAGTGCACCTTCATAATGAATTCATTATGCATTTATATAACATTCAGTGCACCTTCATAATGCGTTCATAGAACATTCATAAGCAGCATGCAAGTACACTTTAACATCCTACCTAATATCCAAAACAAAACCGAGCCCCTCCTTGTTTTACATTAGGTATGGTGTTCTTTTCTTTTAAAGTTTCATTTTTCCTTCTTTAAACATATATAGTGCTGATTTGACAAGCCAATAAGCTCTTTGGTCAAAACCTTGAGGCTTGTCAACATGCATGTTGGTGAATTCCACTCTGGCTTTTTATGTTTTTCTGTAAATAGTGGAGCCCTCCTTGGTCTTCTTCCATAGAGGCCATTATTTTTCAGAATGCAATGGATGGTGCAATCTGAACGTGTTGTACCTTGACCTTGGAACTGAGCTTTAATGGTTTTGGATGGTTTTCTTGGCTCTTTATCATCCACACTGTCCTTCTGATCAACCTGGGGTTGCATTTTCTTTTGCGTCCATGTCCTGCGATGTTGGCTACAGTCCCATGAACCTTGTACTTTTTTAATAACATTGGCAACTTTGGTCACAGGAACATGAAGCTGCTTGGATAAAATTTTCTTTCTGAGCTCCTCACACAGCTCTCTCCTTTGCTTTCTCTGGTCCATGTTCAGTGTGGTGCACACAGTCATACCAAACAACACAGTAGCATGTTCTTCCCCTTTAAATGGGCTGAATGGCTGATGAAAAGCTTGAAGGCACCTGTGATACTAAATAAGGTTAAACACTGAATTTGAAACATGACTATAATGCAAGGATAAATGGTCTGCTTAGGGGTACCAACAAATCTGTCCATACTATTTTAGCATATTTTTGTAAAATAAACAACAAATCATTTCCCTTCACAATTTTATTGGCTTACATTATGACATACTAAAGGTATGCAGGTATATATTAGACAAATGCTTTTAATTGATGGTGTAAGTTGGCGGCGCGTCACAGTGCAGCGTTTTCTCCAGCTCCCGGAATTAAGACTGATTTAACTGTTAATTCTGTTTCTTGCATGAACAAGCGCCTGACTTACAGTTCATAACTCATGGATATCTGGGGTGGATACGCCACCACTGTTCCATGCTGTAGTCATGTCTATGTTAGCCAGATTGCGGCTTCTGAGATCATTAGGCTGGCAAAGTAGAGCACAGCTAGGAGCTAAGTGGAAGCGGTGCGCTCGGAAACAAAAGAGGGGGAAATGGGGCAGCCTGCTAGCTAAGCTAAAGGCTAGCAGAACACCAATCCCATCACTCCTCTTGACCACTGTCTGTTCTCTGGATAACAAGATACGTTTAATTCATCTGAGGCTGGGAGCTTCCCGTGAGATGAACAACTGTGCGGTACTCTGCCTTAGCAAACATGGCCAAACGACATGCCGGACTTAGCTTTTCAAATCAACGGACTCTAACTCTTCCGAGCAGAACGCACTGGTCAGGAAAGACTTGCGGGGGTGAGTTATGTGTTCACGTTAACTGTACTATGGTGAGCAAACATTGCTTTGAGGCAATTGAACTTCTCACTGTAAAATGACGGCCACATTATTTACCTCACAAGCTCGCAGTAGTATTCCTCATAGCGGTTTACATCCTGCAGGATGCAAATGCTAACGACGCTTTGAGTGAGCTTCATGACATCATCAGCTCACTCCAAAATAAGCATCCAGAGGCATTCTATGTGGTAGGGGCAACTTCAACCATATAGATTTGACAGTTACTCTGCCAAACTTTTACCAACATGTCACCATACCGACATAGGTTAATAACATCTTGGACCGTGTTTATGAAGTGCATACAGATCCATCCCCCGCCCCCATCTCGGCCTTTCCAACCATATTTCCATCATGATGGTTCCAGCCTATCGTCCCCTAGTCAAGCACAGTAAACCCTTACAGAGAACTGTAACTGTGTGGCCATGTGACGCTGACTCCATGCTGCAAAACTGCTTCCAGTGCACAGACTGGCAGGTCTTCAAACTGGGGAGACGTAGGCCTGGAGAAATATACCCTGACTGTCTGTCCTCAGCTACATCTCTAAGTGTGTTCATGATGTCACCAGCACAAAGAAGTTCACTATCTACAACAACCAGAAACCCTGGATGAATGCAGAGGTTCAGTCTCTGCTGCAAGACAAGAATGTGGCATTCAGGTCCGGTGACACAGATGTGCTAAGAATGGCCAGGAGGGTCCTGACGCTGGGCATAAAGAGGGCAAAGGCTGTATATGCCCAGAATGTACAAAGTAATTGTTCCTCCAGTGAGCATGTGGAGGGGTATCAAGTGCCTCACATACTACAAACCCATGAGGCACAGTGCCCTAGGGATCCTCTCATGCATGATACCCAAACAACCTTCTATGCTTGCTTCAAAGACCCCAAAACCATCCCTTCCTCCAGCACCAGGCTTCTTCCTTCACCTGGAGAAGTGCCCCTCAGCAAGATTGCAGCAGAGGTCAGTAGGACCGTGCAGAGGATTAACCCACGCAAGGCTGCAGGCCCAGATAACATTCCTGTGTGGGTACTAAAAAGCTGTGCACATCGGCTCTCTGAGGTGCTGACAGACATCTTCAATGCCTCACTCACACAGGCAGCTTTTCCAAAGTGCCTGAAAGACCATCGGCCTATTGCTCTCACCCTGATTGCCATGAAGTGCCTTGAGAGTGGTTATGTGTACACCAGCATAAAGGGCGCTCATCGGGCTGAACTCCGCCTACATTTCAGCAACTCTGATCACATCTCTTTGAAAATGATCCCAGCCTACAGTTCGCTGCTGAAACGCATGTCACCGGTCGAGAGAGATCAAAGTGAGGCCAGAAGGAGCTATTTATGCACTTCTCTGCTGCTTCAAGAGCACAGACTGGTCAGTGTTCAAAGAGGCTGCCACCTATGGGGACCATGTTGATGTGGAGGAGTAAACCTCAGCTGTGACTGGCTACATCTGGAAATGCACTGAGGATGTCACTGTCTCCAGGAAGGTCATCACAAGTGCTAACCGAAAACCCTGGATGTTGCTTTTAGATCGGGAGACAAGGATGCCCTCAGAATTGCACGAGCCAATCTCACCAAAACAATCAAAAAGGCCAAGTTTGCATATGCCCATAAAATCCAAAGTCACTTCCATAACACGAGAGAGACTCGAAGCATGTGGAAAGGCATTCAGGCTATTACAGACTACAAATCACCAAACTCCTTATGCGACAATGATGCTTCTCTCCCTGACACATTGAACACCTTCTATGCGCGGTTCAATGCATTCAACACTGAGCCTACCAGGAAATCTGCTCCACTTCCAGAAGAGGAGGTAATCTGCCTGACCACAGATGCAGTGAAACAGACCCTATCCAGAGTTAACCCCCGCAAAGCTGCTGACCCCGGCAACATCCCGGTATGAGTGCTGAAGGAGTGCGCAGACCAGCTGGCAGACACTCTCATGGACATTTTTAACACTTCCCTGAAACAGGCTGTTGTTCCAGTATGTTTCAAGACCAGCACATGCCCAGCCTGACTGACTAACATTCACTGGCCCAAACACCATTATCATAAAGCGCTTCAAGAGACCAGTCATCCCCAGCACTCTCAACTCCCTCCAGTCAAGAAAACCGGTTGACTGATGATGCCATATCCACCGCACTTCACCTGTCACTGACCCGCTTGGAAAAGAAAGACTCTCATATGAGGATGCTGTTCATTGACTTTAGCTCAATATTCAATACCATCATCCCTCAGAAACTGTCACCCAAACTGAGTGGGTTGGGCCTAAACACCTCATTAGTGAACTGGATCCTTGACATCCAGACTGACCGGCCATAGTCTGTCCGGATCAGCACCAACACCTCCAACACCGTCAGACTGAGCGCAGGAGTGCCGCAGGGTTGTGTGCTCAACCCATTACTCTTTACACTTCATGCTCAGTTCATTGAGCTATGCAGCCAACAGGGAGCAGGGGAAACACTACAGCAAGAGTTTGAAAAATGTATCTGATACATGGCAGGTGTATTTGTATACAGCTTTTGTTATTCACACACATTCTCAAGATTATGTCATTTTTATGGGTTTTTTTTGGCCCAATGGAATAATATGGGATTTCAAAGGCCTGTCACTGAACCACTTTGTGTCCCTTTGCCAACAGACCTAGTCATGCAAAAGCCAAACAAGAAGAAACTTTTCTTTATCCCTCAGTCCTCCCATAAAATTAATTTTTCAGAGGCTTCCAATGTGCATGGTCACTGTCCATGCTTCAGCCACCTAATGTGAAATACTAACTCAGGCCAAGCTTCCAAACATGCATTAAAAGCCAAATCGGTCCACACTCATCCCCCATCCTCCCTTTGGCCTCCATTCATTTTTCAGAGGCTTCCCACTCATTCACTGAACATGCCACAGCCAACAAACCTTATTTGAAACCTGAAGCCAAGTCAATGATTAGTCAAGGGTTTTTTTTTGTTAATGTTTTAATTTTTAAAATCACACTTGCATTTTCCTCATGAAATATACTTTTCTAGTTTTTGAATTGATGTAATTTGCCGAGTAAGTTTTCATATTGGTGCAGTTTCCATGAAGTTTGCTTAGATAAAACACAAGTGGCATGACTTAACAGTACATTTATTTGCTGTGCTTAAGAGAACTAATAACCGTTTAAGGCTTACTGTTTGTAAAATTAAAGTAGTAAATGCATACTGTAAGTGCACGACTAAATTTCTAAAGAGCAGAGATATAATGTATGTAAAATGTGTTATGAATTTTCTTACCTGTAACTGGTGCTTGCCTTCTCAGTTGATATACTCCTGTTGAATGGGGGGGAATTTTTTTGAGTAAAAATGCATGTGTAACATTAATTGATGTCTCTGTGAGCTATTAGCATTAAGTATAGTGTTGCCAAGAGACTATAATGAGCAAATAGATGAAGAAAATGGACAGCAGGCCAGTGGTCAAATGAATTAGTAGGAACCCATAGTTTCCATAACTAGCATCCCATTCAGGATGCACCTCAGCTTAAAACAGGCTCCAGGATCACCTTAACCCTAGCCAGAATAAGCAGTTAGCAGATGGACGGATGGCTGGTATTATCCATAGTATTCAATAGCCTAATTGACTTATTCTGAAGTAGAACCAATTGGGGCTGGGCGATATATCACAATTATACAGTATTCAGATATATTTTCAAATGTGATATAGGATGAGATAATACTGTTTATACTGACATACTATACTGAAATACTTTTATTGTGCATCAAAATTATGGCTCTATTAAGTTAAATAAAGTTAAACAACTACAGCAAAAAGAAAAACAATAGCAATCTTGCAGCTAACACTGATTACCCCACTAATAACACTAGAACTACAAGAACTACTTTGGTGTATGCAGCCCTTTTGTTTGCGCTAATGTGTTATTAGCGTTAAACAAACTGACGCTGTTCCTGGATAGCAAATAAATTAAAAAATAAACAGATTTTGTATAATTGTACATATTAAACAAAAATAACCTGGTTACATACAGATATGACAGCAAATTAAAAAGCAAAACATTTTTGCTAAATCAGTATATATGTGCTGCTCCCTTCATGTAAGGTGCATCTGCATCCCTTTTGTTAGCGCTAACTTGCCATTAGTGCTAATACCCTCAGCAAATCTAACACTCAACCAAAAAGCCATAATGTTCCTAACAGAGTGACTGCTCTCTCCTGAAATCGCAAAGCTTTATAGTTTTCAAAAGCAGTATGTATTTTATGAAATTTCAGACAAATGTAGTTTACTGCTGATTTAATGCATGTCAAATTTCAGTTTTTTAAAAAAACGTATAAAGTAATGTTTTTTATACATAACAACTCAGATGAAACAAAAAAACGTATTCGGGGTTTCTGACTCGCATCTGGAGCGGCACGCCATTATAAACCTAAAATAAGCTACATTAAAAGCGTTAGGGCAAATTGCAAACCCTACAGACTATTTACAAGGTATTAAAACTGACCAAGCTGACTAAACTTGCGTTTCATTTGCAAAATGTTTTCGGTTGAACTACCCAGATAGCATCATGTTATTGTTCCAGCGTTGAAGTATAGATAACTGCATTGAATTATGGTCAGTGTTAAATTATCAACATTGAAACTGAATAGATTTTTTGAAAAAGTCATGGTAGCAAAACCTTGATTCAATGTTCATATAAAGTGACCTTTTAAACAATGAAAATAAGTTGCTGAGTCAACATCAATGTTACTGAAACTATTCAACATTGAATCAATTCATGCTCGGGAATGATCAATCAACATAGATTCATGGTGGGTTTTTCAACATTGAATCAATTTATGCTCGGGGATGATCAATCAACATTGATTCATGGTAGGTTCTTCAAGTATGGATTATGCATTTGCTCATGTTCTTTTATTTCTCAAAAAGTATTGTCCACGCTGTATCCATAAGGTTAGCTTACAGTGTACCTGTTAATATGATCTGTACCTGCTTTCTGTTGCATTTCCTAGCAAGGCTGATAATGCTGCTTTCACGTGCCATCTCCAACAAGTTCCCGAGTTCAAATTTCATTCAATGGCACAGGCTCCATCACGAATGATGTGTAATTATTTTTAATGGTTCGACTCCTGTAAGCTGTTGCTTGTGTGCAGCAATTTTATTTATAATCTACCTACACTTACACAGCAAATGTGTCAGTGTTAAATTAACACTGCATGGTGTTTATATGGGTCGTGTATAATACACTGGATTCTGAAATAAAAATGGGAGTTTCATTTTTGTCCACATGTATTGTCAGAACTATACGGAGCCCCCATTGGTCAGGAGAATATTGTGGGAAAACAATATAAAACTGAATCGGAAGAAAAACAGACCGCAACCCCCTCGGCTCAACAGCACACCCGTTCTCTACCTGTTTCAAAGGTGAAATTGTGATCTCATCATGATGAAAAGTACAATTATTACTTTTTCAGTTCCTCCTAGGGAGCTATGAAAAACTGAGTAATTGGATGAATGAAATGTACATCTGAACATATTAAAGTGTTTAGGAATCAATTATGGTGTGTACTTTGTAATTAAGTTTCCAACCCCACTTTAATTAAAACTGTGAAAAATCTTGTAGATATATCAGTTTGTTTTGTTTTTCTTTGGAATGTTTTCAGATGATGTTTCACAATGATCTTAAAGTTTATATTTTTTGATATTTAAAGAAACTCTACTGCTAATCAGCACAAGTAGTTTAAATATTAAATGTTGAATTTCATTTAAAGTTTTAAACTGTAATTCTACAAAACTGAATAACTAAATTGAGACAAATATTGTGTCACTGTTCTACCTAAAAATACTGAGATATCGTTTTTGTGCATATTGCCTAGCCCAAGAACCAATATAAAAAAATTTGGAGAGGAGGAGGACACCCACATGACATGCAAACTGCACACAGATACAGAAGAGGGGGACTCAAGTGCTGACCACTGAGGCACCACACTGCCCCAACAGTGAACAAAACGGACACTAAACATTTTAATCATGTGAATAGCACAATTCCTATAATTCTGATCCAGTATTCCAGAAATCCATTTATAAAGTACTCACCTTGGTATATAGCGATTTTAATTTGAAAAAATGTGATTGCACCCAGCCAGACTCCAATTATTGCTTTCTCTTTTGGAGTTGGGGAATGGTTTATTGAATGGTCAATGAACAAACCTGAAATAAAGTAAGAATTGTCAGTTAACATGTTCTTACAATGTATGCATACAATGTATACACGAGTGTGAGAGAGCAGGGCAAGCCTGCGGTTAAGGGCCTTTCTAGAGCCAAATGGTGAAATCACTCTACCAGCCAAAGAACTTGAAACTTTCAGTCAGGAGCAGAAATCCACATATCCCAGATTAAGAAGCATATTAATAAGGGTTATGAAAAGTCAGTGAGGGTGTTTGGCTGGGAGACATTTTTCAGCCTAAATTATGCTTCCAAACAGCTATAAAGCCAAACTGCCCCCAGCCTAAACAAAGACAGTTTACTCCCTTAATCCATCAGCCTCCCTCTGGTCCAGGTGCTGACAGGAATCTCCTGCTTCATGCTGCTCTTGCTCTACTTATTTTAAATAATCCTAATTTCTTATCTATTTAAAACCGCCCCCTTTTAGACAGCTGGGCACTGGAGCAGTTCAGGTTAAGCGCCTGTCTAAAGGTAAACAGGCCAAGCTTCTCCCAAGACTTGGACTGGAAAACTTCAAGTTACAGGTCATTGTCTTACCCACCCTGCTAAGAACCACCCCTCTTAACTGGGTTACTGCACGGGGGAGTAAGCTGGGGATTCAGGTGGGAATCAAGCTCTGATTTAAAGGTATTTTAAAACCTGACGTGCTGAGAGCGACAAAATCACCTAAAGTCTGTACAGTAATGAGATGAAATATGAGCAGATTGTGCTAAAACACTGAAGTTTGTTTGACATCTTCAAAGATGCACCACAGTGTTATTAATATTTTACCAGGAGCTGCTGCTTTATTTTGATTTGATTTAGTTTTACTGATCAGATGGTTTTGTCCAAAGCAGTGTACAATTTGGGATCTGACATTAGGGTCAGCTACTGTTCTTGAAGCGGCTGGGATAAGCGATAGTTACTCTGCCACTAACAGCGTTTAAACCCACAACCTTCCAGACATGGGCACAGAGCCCTTACCCACTGATATACAAACAGTCCCACACCATTACAATTAAACTTACCTGCAAATACAAAGATAGTAACGATGGTGCTTCCTAAACACAGGGCCATGTATTTAATAGTATTCACATTGTCTGTAAAATGAATAGAAAAGTAACTTTAACAAATAGAACATAATTATTAGCTGTTGTGTCCAGACAAGTTACAACACATACCCCCAATTAATATACAGTCGTCCCTCACCATTTCACGCTTCAACTTTCGCGGTGTCTCGGTTTTTTCAAATACATTTATTTATTAAAAAGTTGATAGACAGTGAAAATGATACAGTGCACGCTTGGTTGTCTTGATCAATTATACACCTCTGTACTACAATTAAAATTACTGTATGTGTGAACTGTAGGCCTATGTATTCGAGCACCCCCGCAAATCCTTCAACGCCAGGTCGAATAATAAAGAAATACAGAATCAAACTTTGCGGAAATTCATTTAACGAGGTAAAGTCTGGAACGAATTAACCACGATAATTAATTATATACAATCATCAGATATGCATGATACATAAAAAGGCTTTCAGTGTAGTATGTGTATGTAATAGTATTATGATTTATTACCAGAATGTTTTTTACATACATCAGAAAGTGATTTGAAATGTAGATCAGTAAAGCCGTTATAATAGACTCCAGTTATCCTATTATAAATTTACATATATATACACACACACACACACACACACACACACACACACACAGCAAATACTGTGAGATTATACAGAAATGGCGTATAAATATTCATTCCAAAACACTTCTTAACACATGTAATTATATCACAGTTATTTTCCCGAAACCTTATGAACCTCTTTTAACAGTGTATATAGGAAACACATGGAAATAAGTCAACATACTTGTAAATAAGTCCAGATGTGGAGCCATAATCAACAGAACCAGGATACTGAGCATGCTGACGATAGTACAAGTAACAGCCTCTTCCATGGATCCTGAGAAACAAACATATGGAATCCTTTCATCTTACAGTATTTACACTGCGTTCCAAATTAATATGCAAAAAGTGTTCAGAAGTGATAAGGTAAGAATTTTTTTGTTTGTCAGTTGAACTCATGGATGGTGATGTGTGTCGGGGCTCTTTATATCACT
>JAABNY020000066.1:188389-200245 GCA_015164015.2 Brevimyrus niger
AGTGAAAATTTATTATTCCAATATTTATTTATTTATTTATTGTTTTGTACTATTCCTGTAATATAGAAAAGCTCAAATGTCTTGGCAAAAAAATTCATGATGTGAGTTTTACATTTTCTCAGCACCAAATAGATTTTTGAAAAGTGTATGCTTGATTTGAACAAAAACAGAATAATCACACTCCAAACTCAGATAATTGATGCTAAGTTTGTATTGAATAAAAACATTTGTATTACTTTGGGATAAAATGTGTTTTAGGTCAAGGGTGACATATTTTTAAGGGCACACTAGATTTGCGCGCATGCCAAAGGTTCAGGGCTGAGTTTGAGGCTGATCCTCAATCGGTACACCATTAAAGGATGACAGCTAGGGTCCAAAGTTAAATACTGCAACTTCCCCGCAGCGAACAAGTATAGGTATGTATATGTATATCATGAAATAATATTAACAATTATAATACTAATAATAATAATAACCATAATAATAATTACGAAGCTTGAGAAAGAGGTTCGACTGAAGCATAATTATATGTCAGGTTCAGAAAATTATTACGGTAATGCCAGGTTCCCAGTGACCGCCATCCAACACACAATAAATAAATCTGGGGACTCCAACCCACGAGGCTTTAGCGAGAATGAGGGGTTGGCCACACTAACACTCACGTGCAGCAAACTACTTACGCGACTTCATTCCAGACTTCGCCAAAATAGCAGCTCCCTTATATGCATTGCAGAAAAGGGAAAGTAATCCATTGGACCAAGGAGCACAATAGAGCATTCATTGACCTAAAACAACGGTTGTGCACAGCACTGGCACTCGGCCTACCTGACATGACGAAGTCATTCCGCATTCAGACTGACATATGAACACACACTCAGCGGAGAAATAGCACAAGAACACGGAAGTAAATTACGCCTGATCGCATATTACAGCCACATCAAATTGCCTGTAGAACAAGGGTTTACCCATGCATTCAACAAATACCCATTGTCGGGTTCCAGCCAATAGAAGTGCACCCAATGCACACACCAGTGCAATTAGTGTTGCAGGGCAGTTTCATACTGGATGTGCTGTGTGGACCCCACATGCAGTCAAAGCAGAAGCTAGTCGATCTGTACTACTCAAATTACCACCCAATAAGTCATCTCAGCAAGCAGAATTGATAGCATTGCCAAAAACCATAAAAGCACACCCAGAACCAGTAAGTATATATACTGATAGCCGGTATGCATTCGGAATAGTGCATGATTTCATTATCTAATGGCGGTTGCGAAAATTCTTGACATCAGCTGGGGCACCAATTAAACATTATGACATTATCGCAGCAATCTGGCAAGTACTAAAAAACCACACAAAGCCTCTCAGTAGTAAAGGTGCGTGCACACATAACCAGAAACCCCAACGAGCATGAGCAACATAACATTGTAGACAAGCTAGCGAAATTAGCAGCCATACATGGGGAATAATGGCAAGTTGGGGGACGAGCAGATTCACAACATTAACGCCATTCAGATCACCCCCATTGACCTGAAGCAATATCAGCAAGATTTATGGATTTCGGATGGTAAGCTTGCACCACCCTTAGACAATGATATTCCTGCTTCAATGGTGACCAGGGTAACAGAAGGCAGATATGTCGTACCAGAAGCATTACAAAAGCCCATACTCAAACTATATCATGAGTATGCACGTCTCAACAGAGAAAACAATACAGCTTATGCATCGCTACTCCTGGTGGCCATCAATGGCATAAGATGTAGAGGCATGGTGTGGAGCATGTCATGTATGTGGCACCAGCAATCAAGATAAACCAGGTTGCATGAAGCTGCATAGACCAGATCCCCCAAGGGGCTTATGGGTGAATTTACAAATAGATTTCATTGGTTCACTATCCAGTGCCAAAGGGGGGTATCGATATTGCCTCATAATAACTGATAAATTCTCAAAGTGGGTAGAAACAATTCCCACACACAATAACACTGCACATACTGTGGCACAAGTGTTAGTGAACCAAATCATCCCATTATGGGGAGTACCAAAACAAATTGAATCCGATCAGATCACCCATTTCACAGGACAGGTGACGCGAGATGTGTGCAGAATGCTGAACATTCAGCAAAAATGCCATATCCCATACTGACCTCAGAGTCCTTCTGGGACAGTGGAGAGAGTAAACTGCACAATTAAGGAAGGCATCTAAAAGCAGATGGCACAATGTCATAACCAATGGACTTCCCACAGTCCTGACTGCACTGTGAGCAACCCCTTCAAAAGCCACAGGTATTAGTCCATATGAGCTTATGACTGGGCGAGTAATGAAGTTGCCAATTGACCCAGAGATATCTCCTGCAGATCTGGGACCACTCATAGTTGCAAAACAGACAGTACTCCTCCAACTGCAAGAACGTTTGAAAATACTCCACGCATCAGCAACAATTAGACAACAGCAATTGGATCAAGCCAATGATGCACAATTCAACCCAAATTCTGAAACTAAATGTGCAGTAGGAGATATAATAATGGTGTGAGTATTTGTGAAGGAGAATGCTTTTGCCCCACGATGGCATGGGCCATATGAGGTCAAAGCCATATGCAACAGGTGTGTGGCTATAACCATCAAAGCTGAGATGGTACTATCTATCCCAATGCAAAACGATGCGACATCTAGCAGCTCAATAACCTTGTCTATGCTCCCATTTCCCATTACAGGTTTGCAACTGCAACTCCATGGACACTCATGTGCGAGAGGTGTCTAACCAGACATGGCTCAAGATGGGGCAGAGAATCCAACTGAAACAACCTAGAATGTGGAATATGGGTGTGGAGATACTTTACGGGGCCATACAAATCTCACGAGACACCATTAAAGGAAACAGTTATACAGTGGACGGTTCCCTTACACTACCATTCTAATCCATTGTACCAAGCAGCCCAAAAGCAAAGCAGCATTAATAGATAAACATGAGTTAGGCCACCTCAGTTAAAAGCAAAAATATTGAAAAACGGACTAAAGAGAAGGATAAAAGAAAAGAGATGGGTATGTGATAAAACAGCTTAGAGAGAAAATTAACACAGGACCTGTGTACATTTGTTCAGTGTGTCATCAAATGCTGTTTAAACGTCAAGTTGTCATATGCAAAATGGTGTTCATGGTTCAATGACTTGTGTCCCATCTAGCGTTCCAAATGTAGCCCATGCTTTACTAAAGGTGAATAATGATGACCTTATGATTTGCATGAAGCTGATGAGGAAGTTAACTTATAAAGGACTCTATAAATATGAATTTGTGCACCCAGAAAAGATAAGGAAGGCCTGGATGTATCAAAGAGGGCATACATTTTACAGTGATGTACAGTTCAACAATGATTGGATTAATCCACTAGAGAGAACTGAATAAGTCCCTGCTGATGTAAGTGACATACATGACGATGAAGAGCCTACTGAAAATAACATGGAAGATGAGGACATGGATGAAACTCTACATCAGGGGTGGCCAATCTTATTTGCAAAGGGCCGGTGTATATGCATGTTTTTGGGATAACCTGTAAGTCAGCCGTTCAAACCCAAGTGTGAGGACTCTTTCAGCCAAATCAGTCCTCTAATTAGTGATCTAATTAGGGAGTTACAGCGAAAACTTGCATACACACCGGCCATTTGCGGATAAGATTGGCTACCCCTGCTCTACATGGACAACATAGCATGTATATTGATACATGCCTTCAACCTGTTGACATAGCACAGGAGATCTTGGATCAGCACTTTGAGGGAATGATGTCTGTGGCCCCCGCAAAAGAAAACAATCCAGTGAGGCTTTTGACTGATGAGACTAATGAGGCTAAATGTTTTCCAGTTCATTTCCCAAAAGGCACAGGCACTTTCCACGAGAGGAGGAATGAGAAACTGACATTGTCTAGATATTTAAATACAAGGATCTTTAATGCAGATGGACATTTTGCAAAAAAATTGGACTATATGTTTTATTTTAGTATTTGTCTGAGCTTCAGCAAGATGTCAAATGTGTCCATTGCTGTGAGAAAAGGGTATGATGTCTGAGAAAAAAGCACCACCACATCAGAAACTTTGACAAATGCGGAGTCTCTACGAAGGATGTTGATTTTTGATGAAGGCTACAGATTTCTGAGACCCATCAGAGGCACCCCTGTTTTTTGGCAAAGTGTTCAGAAAGATTTGCAATGGTAAGAGCTCTGTACTTCCACAAGGATTTGTTCCTTTTCCTCTGCTGAATTACGCTGGACAGAACTGATGACGGCAATCTTCAAACAAGATGGAATTTATGCACAAAGTACCGTGCTGGAGTGGTCAGAAAGATGTGCCTTGTTGAAGAATAATCCCGTGATAGCCGCTAGAATATGTGACCATCGATTTCACTGCTTCCTGAAAGATGTGATCATGTCAGAAGCACAACCTATTGGCAAAATAGTTTACTACTTCTACAGAGTAGAATTCCAGCAACGGGGATCACCTCAAACTCACTGTTTGCTCTGGGTGTAAGATGCAAAGGTTAGTAAAAATGAGGACAATGAAGTAGCAGTTTCATTGATTGTACGTGACGTGAAATGCTCGAGGATGACGACAAAGTGCATGAAATCATATGTAGTGTACAGCAACATAGTAAGACACTCAAAAACATGCAAGAAAAAGGGACAACTTGTAGATTCAATTTCCCACATCCACTAAGTAACAGGACATTTGTCAAACAAACTTGGAAATGCCGAGACAGATGGACAGCACCTCAAAAAAGTAGCAGCAGCGGCCATCATGAAGAAAGTGAAGCACACTCTGCTGAACACTGAGGCCAACTATGACCGATTCTTTGTTTAAAGCAATTCATCTAAATCGAGAAGTATTTGAAGCCGCTTACTCGAGACTAACAAAGAACACTAGCATCGTTCTGAAGAGAAGACCATGTGAAGTCTGGGTGAACCAATACAACAGAGACCTTCTATGCTGTTGGAATGTAAACATGGACATTGCATATTGATATAGTTGCATATGGTTGATGCATATTCAGGTATTGTTTAACCCTACGGTCGGTACCGACCTGTTATCAAGTTTTAAATGCATAAAAGTACCACATACATTTTGTTTACTGCATCAAGGCTTTTTCCATTTTTCTGAAACTTCCATTTAAACAAAAAAAAAGGTAAATTATTTCTCTAATCAGAAATTCAATGCCTGTGGTCTTACCGGGTCTGCCACGACCCAGGGTACAATAAGAGATCATAAAATAAATACTGAAGTTACAGTATAAACACACTCACTCTGGCCCCACACAACTCTGTCAGGCAGCAGGCCTCTCCCATCCCCCGAGCTGTAGTCAGGGGCCTCTCTTTACACCTCCCCCGAGTAAAAAAACAGACAGCCCAGGAAAAACTGTCCCAGACCAGTTCAGTTTGGTGATTGTGACTGGAGGGAAAGCATCTAATTTGCAGGGGTAAAACTGGCCAAATTCATAGCACTCCAAGTTATGGATCATATCCTAGCTGAAGGACAAGTTACTGAGTGGCACAGCGACACTGATGAGGTGGACTCAGAGGAGGAAGACATTGCGAAGTGTCAGTCAGAAGACACAGACACAGAGTCTGAGGAGGAGATCACCTCTGAAGCAGTTTCCCCACCAGCTGAAGTACTACAGTCCAAGAATGGCAGCATCTCCTGGAGGTTAGTACCACCTGACGAGACTTGCAGGACAGCTGGCAGGGCAGCTGCTGAAAATATCAGAATGACTCCTGGGGTCACAAGGTTTGCCATAACAAGGATTAGTGACATCAAAACAAGTTTTGAAAAGTTCATGCCATCATCGCTAAAAAAAATAATACTTGCCATGACAAACCTAGAAGGACAAAAAGTCTACGGAGACACATGGACTGACTTTGATGGAAAAATTCCTGGATGCTTATATTGGAATTCTTCTTCTTGCTGGAGTATACCGATCCAGCAATGAGGCCACAGCCAGTCTCTGGGACACGGCAACAGGCAGAAATATTTTTTGGCCACGATGTCACTGAAGAGCTTCCACATGATCTCGAGAGTCCTCAGGTTTGACAACCGAGACATGAGAGCAAGACATGACAAGCTTGCTCCCATAAGGGATGACTGGAAGAGATGGGTGCAGTGCCTGCTTTTGATGTTCAATCCAAGGCCAGAGGTTACCGTAGATGAGCATCTTGTGCCTTTCCGGAAATACATGCCCAATAAGCCAGCCAAATACGGGATAAAAATCTGGGCAGCCTGTGATGCAAGAACAAGCTATGCTTGGAACATGCAAATTTACACAGGAAAACCTGAAAGTGGCATCCCTGAGAGGAACCAGGGAAGACGTGTAGTCCTCAACTTGACAGCGTGGACACAATATTACATGTGAATTTTTTTTACAAGTTTTGATCTTTGACAGGAACTTCTGAGGCGAAAGCTCACCATGGTGGGCACTATCAAAAAAAATAAAACTGAGCTGCCCACTGAAATTGTGAACAGGGCACCACTGTCTTCAAAATTTATCCTTACAGACAACCACTATTGTGTCATATTGTCCAAAAAAAAAAAAAAAAAAAAAGTCAAAACATACTCATGTCCACACTCCACAAGAACACTGCTGAGTCATCAGCAAAAGAGAAAAAGCCTGTCATTATTTTGGATTACAATAAAAACAAAGGAGGAGTGGACAACCAGCGCATGACCAGGAGATGGCCAGTGGTATTGTTCTACAGTATCCTGGATGTGTCAGCCTACAACGTATTTGTGTCGTGGACCCAAATCCACCATGGGTGGAATGCAGGGAAGAATCAAAGGCGAAGAATGTTTCTCCAAGAACTAGGGGATTCTCTTATAAAGGGACACATTGAAAAACGGGAATGGGTCCCCCGAGACCCAGCCGCCCCGTTCTCAAGCACTCCGTCTACGTCAGCAGGAAGACGAAGAGCTTCAGCACAAGCATCCTTCCCTTTAGCCAGCCCTGCCACAGCCACAGACCCAGACCCAGAGAGGCCGCTGGATTCCAAAAGAAAGCGCTGTCAGGTCTGCCCAAGTAGCAAGGACAGAAAAACCAATTCAATGTGTGTCAAATGTGTAGGATTATGCAGGCCCACAGCCAGTATTTTATGGCCGCTGAGGGAGGGGGGGGGGGGATCCTGCATATCTCTGGAATGGGACAAAGTTAAAATCATATGCCATCTATTGTGTATTTGAATGCGTGTTATCCTCACTATTTGGCACCATTACTGTAAACTTGGTGGATATGCATGTGTCCGTCACCATTGTTTTCTATTTCTTGGACAATTATACATATACATACATATATACACATACATACATACATATACACACACATACATATATATATAATAAAATGTGCACAGATAAACTCATTCATTCTCCCAGAGAACCTAAGTAGTGTAACCAAGTAGGTAGAAATGTTTAAGCACATAATTATTTAATAGAACTAAGGAAAACCCCCACCCCTCACCTAGAGGGGGGAAGGGGTAGAAATGCTGTTGCTTATCTATGTCTTACAGCAATAAATCTGAGATTCACGCTCTTTCTGCCTCCCTTTGTCTGAGAGAGACTATGCAATGTATGTTAAAACTTGTGTACTAAACCTCTTTTTAATAGTCAGGTTTGCTCCATCTTATAATGCGTCAATGCATAATCAACACTTATTTTACTGAAGTAAAGAAAGTTGCCCAAGCCATCTTAAATTAGGACACACTGTATGCAATGGAGTACAGCTTCAGTAAAATATACCTGGACTTGTCACAGCTGTGAGATATGATACCTAGCCATGTATTCTGTACATTAATGGCAATAAGCAGACACCTCATAAGGAGGAGTTATACAGTAATCAATGAAAATTAGCAAAGTTTTGGATCATAGGTGGAATATCATGTTTGGTATCGATGTAATCCTAAATTATGTCCAAATGTGAATCCGGGGATGGATTATTACACAATTGAACCTATCCAAAGTTAAGTAATTTAACTCGGTACAAAAGTTGACCAAAGACCATCATAAATCTATGGGGACATTCGGGGAGCCTGCGACCGCCCCCTCGGATCCCGGTACCAATTATCATTGGGTATGAGTCGGACCCTGGGTCATGAATATTCATAGGACCCCGGGGGAAAAAAAAAAACCCTACACCCAGGGAATCAATGTGCTTCATTTAAGAATTTGCGCATCATCATCGTCAAGGTACATCAGCGACATCATCGCAACGCAACGGGGAGAAAGAAGAAAACCCCAAGCATCCAACCAAAAACTGCGGGAGAAACTCTGCCTGGAGAAGAGAAATCTACCATCGAAACCCAAAAGCCTCTTTGCCACGAGTTTCAACAAAAAACAAAGCTGATCCCCACTGCAATCATGTAAACTCACCGTCAACTTTCATATTCAACTGGTAACAACTGATCTATACTGAAATCTGGGTTGCCCGTTTAGATCGTAGGCTTGCTATTGCAGAACAATATTTAATCATAACTGATCATCATTTCCTACTGTCAATCCATTTTCTGTCATTTCATATTGTGTTTGTATGTATTGTTAGGTATAATGTTTGTCTTGTTTTAGTGTAGTATTAAAATAAACACATGCTGTTCACATTTTAAAATGTCCCTCTCTGTGCCTACAATAAGTCACTTTATTGGTCCGAAGCCTGTTACTTAGTTTTGAAGTCCCACTCGCGACCTCAAGTATCGCGATACTCGCTCTTTGGCCAAGAGCTGAGTCGCTAGGTTAAAGAGAGAAGCGGACCAGGTGGACGGGCAGCCATGGGACCAATATAAAGACTTTGATATCAGAACAACAACTCAAACCTAATATTCCATATTTAATTGTGTGTGAATTAATCATAAATTAATTCACAATCAATTCCCCTGAACATTGGTGGAAAACTATCCCCATTTGAGCTGTTAAATTCCTACAGGGACGTCATTGTATTCCGCAGGTCCAGGAGTGGATGGCCAGGAGCACATCAGAGTCCGACCATACGGTGATTTGGGTGAAGGAACACAAGACGTCGGCGCAGCAAGTGGCCACATTTGCGTTGTCCTCTGAGGAGGAGTTGGTGAGTATATCAAGTTCGATAAGATTTCTTTCACAGTTTATTTCAACAGCAGTGATTAAATCTGTTTTCCTCTCCCAACAGTGGTTCGACATCTACTTCACCCGGGTACGGCCACAGCTCCTGACCACGAAGAGAAGCCGGATGACGCCGGATGACCTGGGAGGAAGCGAACAGTTCTTCGTCTCCACCGCAGGCAGGCCGGTCTTCAACGCTTCGAATGACCTCAACGGCTGCACCAAAAGCGAGTTAATCCCCACAATTCATTCCCCCTATAATATGTTCTACATACATGTCAGGGGTTGCGTGAGACGTATTAATAAATATCTTACAGCTAATTATAATAAGATTATAATTTTCTTATAGATACAACCTGGACCCAGTCACCAGCCAGACGGCCCGGCGCATCTTTGAGATGGCCATCAAGAACCTGACGGACCAGGAGAAGTCCTTGGTGGCCGACTACCTAACGCATTCCACTGCGACTGCTGACAGGCACTACCGCATGAATCAGTGGCGGAATGTGGTGCTGGCCAGTAAGTTGTTGAAGCAGCTGGCAAGTGACTCAAGGTAGGCATGTTTTTTGTTTCTCACATTTACCAACATCAAGACACACAACTAAACCCTCACCACTGAACACTAACCTTAACTTTTTTTTAATTTTTTTTTTTTCATCTCAGCACTGACTCCACAGAAGGCCCCAGCTGCTCTGCCGGTAGCGCCGCACGGGATGCTGCCCTGGCACCCAACCAACAGATGGATGTCCAGGCAGCATTCGATCAGCTCCTTCGAACCCACCCCATGACCCTGGATGGCGACGTCCCAGATAAGACGGCACGCTCGTAGACATCGAGCCAGTTTCAGAGGCAGTTCTATGAGCGCTGGCTGAAGGCCCAGATGAAGATGCATGTACGGCATGTCCTGTTTCAGTATTGCTTATAGCACTAATGACATTTTTTTTGTTTTACTGAGAAATGATCATATCTACGTAGTCTTCTTAACTAACAACAATTTACTTTGTTCTTGACAGCACACTTTGGCAGACGGCAGCCCACCGAGTCCCAGGTCGACGCTTGGATCAGGAACCAAGGCTGGAAAAGTAACGTTCCCAGCACGGCCAGCATCCTCAAGACCTGGAGACCAGTGGGTTCGGTGGACACTGCCATGGACTCTGGATACATCCCCAGCACCAGAAGTGGAAGGGACTTGTGGTGATGGACATTACGGGGAAGGGGAAAGGAGTCTGCGCCACCCGGTAGTTCCAGGCTGGTGAGGTGGTATGTGACTACCACGGGCCGGTAGTCACAGCCACTGAGGGCCAGCAGATTCATTCCTCGATGAAAGAGGAAGAATCCGGACATACATTTTTCTTCCGGAACAGCCAGGGCATCCACATGTGTGTGATGAGCAGCTCGTTCAGCCATAGACTTCTACACCCACAGTGTAGGAAGGAGCGCTACCGCAGGTCATTCTTACCAGCAGCTGTCAGACATAATTTAGCGCGAGTATTTTTTTACTCATGTATATCTGACATATCACATGGCTTTAACTGCTGTTTCCAGGACTATTCACACCCCATCCCCACACTTGTGTACATATCTCTGTACATCTTCATTTCTAAAATATACACTGTATATTTGTATTTATATCTTTGTGTGTATAGACAACTGACTGGCTGGCTCTAACACCTAAATTTCTCATTCGTGGGATAATAAAGGTTTATTCTAATATCTTACAGCTTGTGGCGGTAGGAAACATGCAATAATATTCCTACAGACATTGGGCCATGCACAATTTAGGCTTACTCTGGGTCATTAATTAAAATACTGATTATAACTCCAGTCATTTTAGAGCAATGCAACAACATATTAGGATCATTATAGGCTGTGCCTGTTCTCCTGTTGCTGCCAAGGCTATTGTTTGATTGATGGCAGTTTCACACCTCAGACAGACAGCTACCCATCCCGCAGCACTGATGGCCAGACGTTGCAAGTTGGCCAGAAACAGCTCCCTACCCAGCAGACTGGGAAAGGCAGATTTAAACCAATGGCTGGCATGCAGGCTACGTATGTGTCTCCAGCAGGCCTGTCTTGCATGCATCAAAATCACATTTAAAATAAAGTAATTATTCTTTGTCTTCACCTTCCTTTTTTGCCAATTTTGCCAACCTATGACTAGGACTGTCACACTGAGTTTATGCAACCTTTGACAATATAATCAAGATTAACCAAAAGGAGAAATGTCTTGCATGATTACTACTAGTCATGAACACCCTATTGAACGTCCTTAGTAGAAACCGATGGACCGTGAGGCATCTTTACGGGGCATTTGCTTGTGATGAGCTGGAGGAAGTAAAATTTGATAAATTACCCGCAATCTTCGTCAATACACATCCTAGTTCTGCCCCTGGAGAACACTGGCTGGCGCTTTTCCTCAACCATGTCAGCTCAGCAGAGTTTTTCAACTTGTATGGAAATGCACCCAATTCCCCCAGCTTTCCGAGAATCATAAAGACATTCATAATGAGGAACTGACTCGTTTACAATGCAAAGCGGGTTCAAGACGATCTTGGCATGACGTGCGGCCAACACTGCCTTTATTTAATTAACCGCTATAGAGGCTTTTCTTTTAGTAAAATTCTATCGTATTATGGCAATGATTTTAACACTAGAATTCCTGGAAAAATCAGGCTTTCCTCACTAGGAGCCCCCCCCTTACTCCCCACACAAACTGCCCGCCCCCTCTCCAGCACCATTAACACCTTTTGTTTTGCAAATGAA
>JAABNY020000068.1:20196-34639 GCA_015164015.2 Brevimyrus niger
AAAATTTTTTTTTCACTAAACTCCTCTCCCTTTATTTCTTGTGTTTCACTCCCCTGCCTTTTTTCGCCGCTCGGGCGTGGGGGGTTGGGGGGGGGGGGGGGGGGGGGGGGGGGGGGGTCACCAACACCACAGCTCGTTTTCACAATGTATATTTTCAGCACATTTCACACGTTGCTATCCTGTTTATTCCTATTCATATCTGTGTTCATACTCGGGTGCGCGCTTGGAACCTGGAACAGTGTGGTAGCACAAGGTTATATTGTATTTACACTTTCGAATCTTGCAAATCTAGTTTGATCCCGGCTGTAGAAAATATTTCACTATCTTGCCATACAGGAATGGTGCTGAAGTTGCTCTTGAGCTCCCCCTAGGGGCCAACTTACTCTTCACTCTTTGGGTGGTTCACTTGCGATATTGTGGTTCTACTCGAAGAGGTTTATGGCGATTATGAAAAATAAATACTAATTATTACAATTATGAAACGCTTCACAAGCAGTACCCCCCCCCCTCCCAGTGCTGACCAATCACACCAAAGCCAAATATACAGACGATGGGAGTAAAGAAATAAAAGTTGTTCATTGTCGATTAAATGAAATTTATCTAATATTATAAAACAATGTATAATATAACGTATATTATTATACAGCTAAAATTGAATAATAAAAATTATTTTTATTATTACATTGAAAGTGAGCGGACGATCCAGCAAAGAAAGCTGGAATTTAGTTGAAAATTTAAAAAAAACATTGAAATGTATGAAAAAGCATGTCTTTTGGTGGAAAAGCAGCCCAGTCCCCTACCTACACCAACAGCTGGTCACTGGCCATTCCAGGATTCCGTGAAGATGCTGAAGCAAGAAACGACGTGGGACGCGCTCCATTTGTGGACTGACCTGAGCGACTCCGAATCCTGCGATGCTGCATGGGCCAAATCGGAATGAGCCCACAGAGGGCGACGTAGAGTGGTTTGGTCTGTCTGGTTAATGGTTAAAAACATGGGGGCCCACATCAAATGCCAGTGCATTTTCACATTGCGAACAGTCACTGGTATATCTCCTGCCAAGCAGAATGACGTTCTAGTGAATGCGCAGTACTTGCCGCATATTGGATCTGACTGCTGAAATGAATCCTGATTAGCCCTCCCCGTGCTGTGATCACCTCTTTGTCCCTCTGTTCTTAATCAGATGGGTGTCGGTGCCACGGAGAGGCTGGTGACGAGGTACTAAACGATGCCCCCCCTCGAGAATGTTTTTAACGGCGGCTAACATCTGCCCTCCATCCTTTCTCCTAGCGCTACATTTAGCAACTGTTGCCGTGGTGACCGCTGGAGGTGAGGGGCAGAATGGGGATGGGGGGCCGGATTCCGCAGGTTCTCCCCTGGTAACGAGGATTCCAGGCCCTTGAACGCTTTCCCAGCTAAACATGCCCAGGTGGTTCCAGTTAAGGAGACTGATTGACTCATTAAAGGTCCATTTAAACCATCTGAGTGGAGCTACGGGGAAGATGAGCTGGTCGGCTGCGGGACAGAGAAACCAGCCTGATGGCTCTGCTCGGATGAATCATTTCCTGTTAGGTATTCCTTTTTATTTCCCTTCTATCCTTGTTTAATTAACATTTCCTCCCTCTCTCTGTGCCCTGTACTTTATCGCTGCCTGGCCCAGCAAATCGTTTCTTTGTTGAAGTTGAGTTCTTGCTGAAGTCCTCAAACCGTTGGTGGGCGCCGGTGGGTAATGCCCCCCAGGCAAACTTCCTGTACACTCTTATACAGAAAGATGTTCTTCTGTGAAGCTCGAGATGACACAGAAGCATTACTGTGCTCGTGACTGAGTACAAGTCTCTTTAGGCTATGTGAAGTCTGTCTGCTGCGCACTGGATATCTAAGAGGACGGTACACTAAGCTGGATTGCTGCTATGATCGTGTGAGCGAGAAGCTATACGTCACGAATCTCCTGGAAGTTCCCGAAGTCTCCCGCAAAACGACACCAGCTCCCTGACACCCACGAGTGATGCGCAATGTCCCGGAAATCTGTTGTTCCGCCATTCAACTGAGGCAAAATTAGCTGCAGTTTTACTGCTGCAAACTCGCCACTAATTTTACCACCCTTTTCGACCCCATCAGAGAATCCACCCCCACCCTAGTCGGTAATATAAATACGGTAATACCAGCCAAGCACTGGCCAGCACCCCCGCCCTGCCGGTACCCCTCATATCAACCAATATCTCTTAGGTGGGATGTTTGAACAAACTAATTTCTTCACTGGCTATGTTACTGGTTACTACTTCGCTCATCCAGTTAGTTAGCACTGGAATAAGACATGTAAAGCATGCTTAGAGCCTAAGCAACTTGTCAGTAGCACAAAACATGGAAATATTACGGAAATTAAATATTCTATTTAAATAAAATTAAAAATGGTTTAGGAATGCTGACTGCAAAAGACCGTGGCAGGGAGGGGAATCTTGTATGCCCCCTTGCATCAGTCGGCTTTTATGTAATGCATTTATCTAACGCATTTCTCTAGTATAGTAGCTGAAGATGTACTTAAAGCCCTCATCAGGCGATGAATAATGTTCTGCTTATCGTACATCAAACGGCAATGAAATTATACGCAGTGTGCTTCAGTATTTCATGTTTCCTCGGTTCGCCCAGCGTTGCTATTGGCGGTTTGGTTCTCTGCCAAAAGATGACATGACGGTACAGCTAAGCTTTGCAAAAGTTGGGGTAACGTGATGAAAACTGTTGATTTAGAAAAAAGACTTGTAATTGTAAAACAAATCTGGGCAGAGATGGATCTAAGGCTTAGCCAGGATGGGTCCACCAATTCAGATTAATGAAAATATTTTTTGTAATTATTTTGATTCTTCACTACATTGAATGTGAATTGCTTTGTCTTATTAAAATTACGTATTAATATTTAGAGCTTCCTGTTTTATGTCTGACCGACGTTACTTTAACTCGCCTATTTTGTGAGTTTTATGCTGCTTGTGCAAACATTATGGCTAAACACCTACCATTGGCCCATTTATGATATATTTTTTCAAACCACATCTGGAGAAGGACGAAAAAGGATGAAATCTTAGCCTGTTTAAGGAAATATGCCGTAACGAGCTTTATTAAGCCCCCCCCCCACACACACACACACACATCTAATAATCTAAGGTTCTAAATTTAGAACTAAGGGTTTTGAAGAAAAACCCACTGGAATATTGTTGGACCTGAACCGCCACGGTTCAAATGTATCCTAAGGTGATTGATTTACCTCGCATTGTCCCTCTTCCTTTAATTACTTTGTCTTTCATCCCCGATAATTAACCATATTGTTTAAGAATAACACTTATATCACAAAATTCCAGCAATACTTGGAAAAAGAATAAGTTCTATTTTTAATGTAAACTGTTTTGCACTGAATTAACTTGTTTCATGCTATGAGGTGCTTGGGGATTGAGAAGTTCCGCTCTACGGTCCTACCCTGAGCAAACTGAACTGCAGGGATTCTGGGTCGAAGAAGAGATGTGGCGCCCTCTTATGGAACCTACGAAGGGACTTTGCGTAGAATTTCTGTGCATGTGGAAGATTAGTATAGACCAGGGGTGGCCAATCTTATCGGCAAAGAGCCGGTGTGCATGCGGGTTTTCGCTGCAACTCCCTAACTAGATCACTAATTAGAGGACTGATTGGCTGAAAGAGTCCTCACACCTGGGTTTGAACAACTGACTTACAGGTTATCCCAAAAACCTGCATACACACCGGCCCTTTGCCGATAAGATTGGCTACCCATAGTATAGACGTATTTTGTGATTTTTTTTCTTGACGTGTAATAAACTATTTATTTAAACAAATTTGCATTTTAATAATAATAAAAAAACATCATGGTGTCTGTATTTATACGTTACTTGACCATAAGATGTGACAATAAAAAAAAAACTTACCCTTTGATGTTATCAATAAACTTCATAATAGGATTGATAAATATAATAGTGGAGTAACTTAAATGACTGAAAATTTAATTTTGGTAAATTGATTCTAGGCCTGGAAATTGAGTCTATCACTTTCCAAACTGTTTCAGTTGCATTTTAAATTACATCTGGAAGTTTTCCTCTTCATTTATCATATGAGGTTCATGATTTAACACCGTTGCCCTCCTCTCCTCCTTACACCCAGAGTGATGACCCCCGGCACTCATAGGGTAACAGGTGCAACAAGCCAATCCATGATTTATGTCGGGCTGGAAGTGAATGTCCATCCTAACCCACAGCATGATCTCTTTGTAGTTTTTGCTGTAGTCTTTTCAGATTGGTTGTTCTGGGGTCACCTGACTGTCTCTCATGCCGTTTGCCTGTGTGAGCCCTGTGATGGACTGGCATCCCATCCTTGGCTCTGGCCCGATGCCCTAAGCATGTTGGGTTGAGTCCCAGGCTCGCCACAACTCCTACAATAACTGGTTAGATCTTAGACATTCCAATTGGATTCATGTGTTTTTCTTTTTTATTGATTGATATACACACTGCAGAGTCCCCTAGATCAGTGTTTCTCAATCGGCTCCTCAGGGACACAAGGCCAGTCCGCATTTTTGCTCCTTCCCCCCTCCCACCAGACCATGCACATTTTTGCTCCTACTGGGAGGAAGCAAAAACTGGGACTGTCTGTGGATCCCTAAGGGCTGGATTGTGAAACACGGCACTGGATTAGTGGAGTGTGGCTCAGCAAGTTAGGATGCTGCTAGTGATGAAAACGGTATCAGTTCAAATCCCAGGCTCAGCAGAGTGATTTCGCTGTTGGCCCTCAGATTACCAGCAACTGCCCCAGGGACTGGCTGACCCTGCTTTCTCCATTTTATATCACTTTGGATAAAATCATCTGTTAAATAAGATTAAATAGGTCTCATGTCTGCCCACAGTTCGTAGATTCCTCAGAGCAGATGTATGAACAGGGCCATCTGCTGGCTCAGATGACCACTGCAACTGGCATGAGCAGACACCCCGAGGTCCGGAGCACCTTCCACTCATTGGCTTACTAACATCACAAGGGTGATTTAATTGTGTTATTAAATATTTGCGTATTTCCTTAGGGATAATCAATAATTGGTTCCTCCACAGCCAAGATCTTACAATTGAAAAGGTTCAGCATGATGACCTCCTGTAGTTTCTTGATGTCCACTTTCGCCCCCCTCCCTTATGGGATGTCTACCAGCATGGTAAGAGAAGCGTGGTGCTCTACACGGTAGATTTCATGGCTACCTGGGAGATGTATATGGATTGCAGCCTGCTTTGAAGCTGAATGACCTGGAGCACGATGGAACCACGGGCCGCTAATCTTCGCTGGTGATCTCGGACAGAACCGCAAACTTGCTTCTTCCTTGTTCAATCCCACAATGCCGTTAGTGTTATTCTGAGCTTCCTGCTTCCCAGCATGCTAGCCACTCAGCATGCTAGCCACTCGGGCATGCTAGCCACTCAGCATGCTAGCCACTCAGGCATGCTAGCCACTCAGCATGCTAGCCACTCAATGTCATGCTGTTCTCCAAGCTTCCTGAGTCTGGGCTCCCTCTCTTTGGGCTGCACCAGCCTCACCATCATCAGGATGTGTTGATAAAGGGGGTCTGACTTTTTCTGGCCTCCAGCCTTTGTGGAATGTTTTGTTATCCATTTGCAAGAACCTGTAACTGGTAACCAGTATCTTTCCTCAGATACAGACCCACAGGATCTGACTTCCAGGAGCGTCCAAAACACTGTCAGGAATCAGAAGCCCAGATTCCTTAACCCCACTCTGGTCATCAAGCATCAGGCTGAGTAAGCGGGCCCAAGCCCACGCTGTCCTGGATGGGGGGGGCTGGAGTGTATTCCAATAGGGGCAAATTAGCAGTCAGAAATCGCTAGATTACAATCCCAAAGTTAGTCCTTTATTATATCCAACAGCGGTTTCATTCAATATGTGACAGTCCGTCATTCAAAGATACAGCGGCTTTTATACGTCTTTCATATCTCTTCGGAGGGCGTGTCCTAAGCATCGTCCTCTCTGGACCAATCATGGTGCTTCTTTTTCCAGGGCTCAGGTAATCCTCACCCCTATGTGTCGTACCGTTACTCCCTGTCTTCTTTGGCGTCCAGTTGCTTCCCTTTTTGATAGAATCGTCAGTCATACTCTCTGGAAGCACAATCGTGCCAAAATGGCCACCGCGATGTTTTGCATAGTAATGTCAGAGGGGGTGGAGTCAGCCAAGGTCACCGTGACAACAGTCCAGACGAGACGCCCAGACGGGCCGCTGCAACCCAGGGGTTTCTGCGGTTGGGCAGCAGCAGCCTTCGGAAGCTTTCGCTGGCCGCATGTTAAAGCCAGTTATGCTGTTTGGCCTTGATCATGGCGATAAGCAACAGAGATGAATAAGATTCATACAACCAGGGAGGGAAATAGGAGACAGTTACAGAAACTTCGCAGCTAATTCATGCAGCAATAATCGTACTACAGTTGCATAAGGTTACGTGTTACTGTCCTAAGGATTACGTTCACTAAATGTTAAACGATAAATAAATAATATCATACAAAATAATAATCTACAGTGGGTGGCTTGTTCAGAATGTGACCTGGGCCTCCGGGATCTGGCTGTTCTCTTAGGATGACCTGTGAGCTTCCTCTGCTGGTCTTCACTTTGTTTGTCTACACAGTGGGGTTAAGGGCCGTGGTGGTGGGGGGGGGCTGGGCTACCACCCACGCTGCAAAAAATTTCAACTTCGCACGGCAGACACAGAGTACTTGAATGTTTTATTTTTTCCAGACTTAGGCTTCAATTTAAAAGCGTGTTTATACTCAAATACTTTCAATCTGCATCTCTGTTCTAAAGTAGTTTGTGGTTCTCAACCGTCTTTTTTTTTTTTTTTAAAGCAGACCACTGACATTTCATTGCTCGTAATTCTACATCAGTTCTCTATATCAAGGTTATTCGAATCATGGTCCTCGAGGTCCGAGCACCGCTGGTTTTCCAGCCTTCCTTTACCTGTGAGCCAGGTGTGAAGCCCCCGCCCAATCAGAGTCAGTAATAAATAAAATAACCACCGTGGAGAACTGAAAACGAGGCCTGGATTTGGAATTGAGGGCCGAATTTGGAAAGCCCTGCTCTAAATTAATTATTTGCTTATTTGTTGGCTTTCTATAGATTTGTGTCACTGACTGTTTGACCTTGAGGTCCGTCTCAATCATCTTTGACAATGGCACAGATAAGTAGAGGTTACTAAGGGTTCTTTAAATGAATATTTTATTTTGTTCTCTCCTTACTTTTAATAAAAAGATCTGAATTTAATTGAGAAGAAATTACTTAGTAATTATGTGGGCTACCTCACTGTGAATAAGAATGTTATTTCCATATTTTATAATGCGGAAAAATTCTAACTTTCACATACAGTACACACACTGATGTGATTTATAAGGGCATTTCAAATTTTATTTGTAGACATACTTGCACAAAACTTACCGTTATGTTAGTACTGTATCAGTGACGTTGATTTAAGAGCAGGTTCATAAATTATTGAATAGATAATTGAATGCAGATATGTTATATCTCCACTAGGGGGAGTGTGCTATCTAGCGAGTGTTTTTTTGCCTTGGAAGCTGCACTCTGCAAGTTTGGTCTTATAAAAATCAAACTAAGGCACACACGAGTCTGTCTGATCTGTGACATTTTGAAGCCTAAATGTGGACCATGAACTCGGAGCTATGCCGTTTCTACATGTTATTTTGTGGTATGTCATTGATTGTCATTAAAAGACTTGCCGGTTTCGCAGACTGTTTTAGAGAGGTGAACCAAACACTTATGACCCAGGGGCGTCTAATGTTGGGTCTGGCGTAAATCAAGAGAGACACACCCCAGAAGGTTCTAGAGCAAGACTGGTCTTTCCTGTGTTAGGAAGTATGGGGGTGGGGTGGGTTGGGGGTATTTGAGATCAGCATGAGACCTAAACATCTCTGCATCTCTGCCGCTCATTGACTGGCGGCCCCGAAGATGGATTGGCCCTCCCCAGGCCTGGCTCCGCGCTCCCCTTCGGAGGGGGTGTGAAGGTGTTAATTTAAAGACCCCCAATTGAGCAGCACTCCGCTAGCTTGACTACTTCCTGACGCTGTGGAGCTTTTGCCCCAGGCAATGGTGCTCAATCACAGACACCGTAAAGGGGCCCAGCCCTGCCTGACTCCCAGCCATGGCTGCTTGTTTGCACCACGGCAGTATTTCTGTTTAAATAACGAAAGGCAGGGTGATCGTTACCAAAGACCCAAGAGATTCATCAAGCGCTGCTGGGGTTGTTTATGGATCTCCGGATTTCAATGCACTGTCCATTAATTCAGCTAATAAGCGATTTTCTTGTAATTTAAAACTCGACAGTCAAAAGCTGTGTCAGTTTCATTCTGCTGCCTGTTTAAAATCAGCTCGAATTAAGTGAAAAATATCACGAGCGTTTTATAAAAAGAAGGATTTTGGGAAAATTTGGCAGTATTTGGGGTTGAATCTAAAACCGAAAATGGAATTTAAAATGGTTTACGTCGTTTTTGTATGATTATGTCTTTCTAAAGCGATGAACATCCATATAACCCTGCAAACCTGTCCAGGATAAGTGGCTGGAAGATGGATGGAACATCCATTACCCGAGATCCTTTAAAAGTATATTTTTGGAAATATGTCACATGGTAGTCACCAATCATCGTACGTCCCTTTCCCCCGTTTGCTTGTTATTTCACATTTTTTCCCTGGAATGTCATGGAGTATGCGCTTATTGAATTAACTCCAGCAGTTCAGGAATATAGAATGACGCCAATTTGTGGGTCAGATTTGGCAAAAGAACAAAAATTGCATTGTGGGCTTCCCGGAAAACCGGAGCGGCTCCGATCGTCTGCTGCGTGTGATCGGACGCGGCGGCGCTTAATGAATTTCTTAAGTGTGCTGTTTTGGCCCGAGGGGGGCCTGGCTTCCTCCTGGAGTAAATGGCTGCGGCATCTTTGGACAGAGCAGCTGCTTGTGAGGACAGATGGGGCGAAAGCAGGAGCGATCCAGAGCTGCTTTTCATAAAGGATCGGATTATTGGGGTCGAAAGGTCCTTTTCTGTGCTGCGTCTTACTGCTTGGCGACCCACTGCTTTACTGGGCATGCTCACATCTGGAATCCCACCCAAACCCTCAGAAGTGCCAGAAGGGGATGGGACATTAAAAGCTTTTCTTCCAGTGTTGCTGCTATTCCCCACGGGCAAGTGTGGACAACGCGGTACGGAGACGACAGAAATATACCATATGTAACGTTAAAGTCACAGCACAAACACAAACCAGATTGTCTGGCTTTATACACTACATTGTACAAAGATTAATCAAAAAAATGAAGTAAAGATACACTGAAATTAATGGCCTGTCGCTGTCGGTGGTGTTCTAGTAAAGCAGGCTAAATATAGGAACAAATCCGATTCTTTTCTAAGATTTACCATCTTATTTCTATCGATCGACCCTGGGAGTAGCCAAAACAAATTATCATAAATATTACAGGCACTCCTTATTTTATAATACCGTCTGTCTACTTCTGTACAATTACGATTAAAATCATTTATCTGTTGTTGGGAGTCTCAGGATCCTAAAATATCGATACAATATTCTGAAATAAATTAAAAATCATTCACAAAATCAAAAAGATTTTGCAGCCTTTCTGGCGTCTATTTACAACGCAATAGCATTCAACAGAAATCTATCAAATACATTTCCATTACATGGTAAAGGTAGGTCTACATACAGTAAACATACCATTCAAATGGTTATATATAAACGAATGAAATTATATTCGCATCATGTAAAACGAGCTGTTTTATCTTACTCGCCATATTAGTTTTTTTCCATTAGTAAAATAAATATAACAAAAGCTGTTAATTTCCCATGATTTCTACACAATTTCCAATAATAAATTATGTCGGTGTCACCTTGGATATACGAAAGGAGGTTAAAATTCGAACAGAAACAGTCCACATTCCTTAAAAAAAATAAAACACAAAGGCCCAAAGGGACGCATGGCGTGTGTGTATAGGGGTGTGTATCGCCTCCGCTCTGTTTTATCTACGTGGTCTACGTTTTAAAAGGCAGATTCCTCAGGAAAAAAAATGCGGGATCAAGTAGCCTTGTCGTGTAGTCCAAGCATCTCAGGATTGTTGCTGCCGGTTCTGAAGCTACTAATTAGCGGCCAGGGTATATTGTTAGTTAAACGTTAATTACAATGGGGTTACACGCTATAACAAACTGGGAGAAAGGAAAAACAGATCACCACACTTCCAGATGGTGTGGGTGCCAAGGTCAATCTGCTCTTTAAAAATATAAAACTAAACAATTAAACGACAAAGATAACAATTAGATCTTCTGGATGTGTACTCCAGTTTGGCACAATTCGGTTTGCAATATGCTAATATTTCTTAGAAACGCCTTACGAATTTCGGTTCGCTGAGACCTTTTCATTATTCTCTCTGTGATGTTACAACCCAGTAACCACTTACCATCATATCTCGTTAATAACAAAGACAATTATGTTTTTCTTACACCGGGAATGTAATTCTTTAATTGCAACAAAACGCGATTTGTCCTCCAATAGTTAATGACACAGACTAAGTCTTATGTTTAGTGAGACCAGGTCTAGAGGATCCTGCGTGCAATTCACATAATTGCGGCTGGCTTTCCGAACCGAACCGAAGTGATCAATGAGCATTAAGCTCGGCGTGACAGTTTAACGCACTTTCAGGTAAGGATGGCAGCATAGCGCACCTGCATGGTTGCGACGCCGCGTGCGGATCGCCGAGTTTAGCAGTGGAAGAGTGTAACGCCCTGCCCCCCCATGCTTTGGCCTGGCCCCTAAATGATCAGGCGGAAGTGTGTTCACCCCGATCGGGATTATAGGGAGTCTCATCGGCAAAACGAGTCCTGCTGGCTGGCACGTAGCAAGCGCTCCTGGCTCACGCAGAAAGAAAGGCGCACTTTAAATTGAGCCAGACACGCGCACGTTGTTTTTTTTTTTTTCATTACTGCACTGTCCGTTTGCGCAATATTAAGGATAGGTGCGTGCTTTTCTTTTTCGGTCGGACGCTGCGAGGAAAGCTGAAGAACAAGCACGGGCTTTCCCGTCCGGAGAGACTCGGCGCTTTCCGCAGTTTTCAGTGCACATGCTTGCGGGTTTGGGTGGCTCGCGGCGGGGCTCCTTTGGAGGATCCGCGTTTTGAGACGCGATCGCGGGGGAAACTGACACGGCGGGAGCTGCGCGGTGTCGCATTGCTCCCGATCAAATGCTTTGATGAATTATTCAAGCGCTCCTCGGCCGACCGCAGCTGCCGTCCGCTGGAGGGGACCCGATGGTGGACTGAGGAAGGGACACACACAAAAAAACCCGGGCCTTTGTTATTTTCAGTGGTAAAAAAAAAAAGATACATTCATGTTGGGATCAGTGAGACTGATAAGGAGCTGGCTTTAGGAAGCCCTCATGGACATGCGGTGCTTGGGGGAGGAGGGCAGGAGCGGCAGCCTCGCGACGGATTCCGCGTTTCACGGGAATGCAGCAGCTGGATATCGCAGGATTACAAAACAAACCCTCAAAATGAGGCTAAATTACCAATGACTTAAAGAGAAACAGTAAACGTGAGCGCTCTTTGCAGCTGGCGATGAAGAGGATTGCAAAATTTGGACAGAGTGAAGTAGTAATAGCCGGCGTTTCCCGAATAACAAGAAATTATGAATATCAGAAATTGTCTCTAAAATCAAGCAATTCGGCCGACACAAGCAATTAGGCCTCCACCCGTCCATGTATTGTGATCAGGTACAAGCATTTATTTTTTTTTTTCAACCGAAACGTTTTTGATGGGCGCATGTAATTTCAGATGTTTATTAGAAGCCGGACCCGAAGATCCGCTGTTTAGCTACAATTAACTGCGCAGGAACGATTTTGCCAAGTGAAGCAGATGTCTGCTTTAGAGGGTGCGTTTTAATAACTATCTACTTTCCAGTCCGACATGGCGTCATTTCCAGACTCCGACTTGCAAACATGTCCGCTGTGCAAGGAGCTGTGCGGTTCCTCTGCTCCCATCTCCTCCAGCTCCTCTACCTCGTCCTCCTCATCGCAGACTTCCAGCTCCTCTACCTCATCCACCCGCAGGCTCCACGTCCTGCCCTGCCTTCATGCCTTTTGCAGGCAGTGCCTGGAGGGACAGCGCCATCCGGGCGACCCTCTGAAGCTCCGCTGTCCCACCTGTGACCAAAAAGTCTCCATCTCCGAGTCCGGGGTGGAGTCGCTGCCGTCGTCCAACTTCCTCTTCAGCAACCTGCTAGATGTGGTGGTGTCCTCTGAAGAGCAGACTAAGAACGGGTGCCGGGGCGGCGGCGGGGGCTACCAACGGCCGCACGGCGGGCTGCTTCGGCCCCACCGCCTGGGGGAGCCGCACTGCAGTTCCTGCGATGAGGGCAACCCCGCTACCTCACACTGCCTGGACTGCCAGGAGTACCTGTGCGATAACTGCGTCCGAGCCCACCAGAGGGTCCGCCTTACCAAGGACCACTTCATCGAGAGGCTGGTGGAGAGCCTCCACCTGGGAGTGCGCACCGGCGGCTCCGGCGCCCCAGTCACCCTCTCCCAGTCCTTCCATTCCAGTTACTCTCTGCTTCCCATCTTCCAGGACCGGATGAGCTTCTGCCAGCATCACGACAACGAGGTGAGTCCACGGTTATTATGTCTGTGTTACTCTAGCGCAGTTTTAGCAGATCAGCTGAGGGAACTCAATCTCGTCCTCTGAGAGTAGCTCACGCTCCTAAGTGTAGATAGTCTTCTGGAGAGTCTGCGGGTTATTTTGTTGACGGCGAGGTGCGGTTAAGCAGGACATGTATAGCTGAGTGAGCCTTAATTATTAATGCGTTTTGATTATTTCAGAATGTACATGTGCACTGGGGTGTGTGTGGGGTCTTCTGGTGTGTATGTGGGCCTACTTTTTTTACTCCTGGTTTTTGAGTTTCTGCTTGTTTGGAGTCTGTTATTGGGTCTGGCCCGTTTCTTTCTGTGCGTAAAGCTACTCTTCTCGGTGTAAGTTGGCTTTGGTCCGGAGGGCTGAATTCCTTGCTCGACGTCGAAGTCCGAATGAGCTGTGATGTGGGAGGGGGAAAAACACGCCAAGGCATCTGCTTTCCGTCTTTATTCGTTTTCTTTATTCGTTTAATTTTTGATTGTTTGCCAAAAGTGCAATGGATGCGTGCCGCTTTTACGCGTTAAATTTTATGTCATTGAATCAGCATTCATTTTGGGTGAGATGCGTCGTGGTGACATTACGGCTTGGCATTGCATAATACAAGTTGTATTGGACCAGATTGTTATTGACCCCTCTGTCCGTTGAGGAGGGAGTGTGCTGTAGAAAGGGTAAAAATATCAATCATCCCTCTGACATGCAATGAGCAGTTGATCTTTAACACAATCCTTATGTGATTATCTACAGTGGAGTCCTTACTGGAGAATGTGGGTTTAGGTTTCCGAATTGTTGGTTTGACTGATGGATGTGAAGTGCGTATTATTTTAATAGGGTTTTTTAATTAGGGTTGGAATATGTAGGCAGTCATGTGGCCAGACTGTGAAGAGATTCAGTCCGACCAGGAAAACATGACGCACTAATGAGTTTAGCAGCAGTTCCAGTGTCTTGTGATGACCTGCAGTGCATTATGGGACTCCAGACAAGATGGATGCCGTTTCAGTGACCGGTCTCTCCCATCTTATCTGCGGGGGGTGGGGGGGATGGCTGCTGGTGGCCATGTCTTACAGTGTGATGCTTTCTCTGGTCAGGCCTTGGCTCCCTGTCTGATGGCCTGTTGAATTCCATGAATCAAGTTAGACCGTCAGTCCGTCAATCAGTTTGTTTTTATAGCATGTTTTCAGAGTCAAACAAGTTGACAGACCAAAGTGCTGCACAGTGGGAGTATGGAAATATTGAAAAGATAAAAACAGAACTCCAGTTGGTATTAAAAGAACAAATCAAGACAGATACTGTGTATTAAATGGTCAAAGAAACAAACATTGTCATTCATTTGGGCAATATCCCTGTAACCTCCCTATAATTGTCACATCCGTCGTCTACTACAAGTTTCATAAATTCTGCTGCACCACTGCTGATGTCGCTCTGAAAACGGATCCTCGCCCGTGACATGGGTGCGTTTCCGGTGCCAGAATCTTGCCCCGCTCCTGTCCTTTAAGGCTGCCGCAGTCCAGATGGAACATGTCCTCTGGCCTTACCGAGATAATGACCCGCTGATGATTCTCTTGTGGTAAAGAGGAGCTGGGGGGGGGGGGGGGCAGATGAGAACGAGAAGCACTCTCGGTGTCGTCTTATATCGTCAGGGGCGGCCGTAAGGAGGGGCCCCCGGGAGCCCCAGGCGGGCTCCGCCCCGGGTGCCGCGGCCTGGGGGTTTGGCCTCCCCTCGT
>JAABNY020000068.1:63008-74607 GCA_015164015.2 Brevimyrus niger
CGGGGGGGGGGGGCCAGGGCGCGGTGGGGGTTCTTAACCCTGGGGGGGGGGGGGGGGGGGGGGGGCGCACACCCATCAGCAGGGAAACCCGCCTGCTAGTTAAGGTCCAGGAAGAGAGGAGATTGGACAGGGAGGGGCAAAGCAAAGGATGACAGAGGTGTCCAGCATGAAAAATGACAGCTGAGGATGGATACAGGATATACTGAAGGTATATTTAGGGGGGGGGGTGTGCAAGCAAACAGCTGGCAGCAGGTCCTACTTGCTCTTGGAAGGGCCATTAGCTGCTAAGCGGGTGATGGGGGGTGGGGGGTGGCGCTCCCGGCCCCCCACCCTGGGTAGAGCTGAAGCCTTTCTGCAGCTGTGCCCCCGCCGGAAGGAGATGAGGATGGTGGGCAGACACCCCCCCGGCACGGGGGCCATAAGCCAGGGCGACGCGAGCGGCCCAGAGAAGCACATGAAGATCCTGAAGCTCACCTCAAGTTCTCCAGTTCCTGCTTCTTCAGAGGGGAAGATGGGGGCGCTGGAAGAAACTTGTCTCCTTCTTGGCCTTTACTACTAAAGCAGAAAAAAACGTTACTGAAGAAAAACAGACAAAAATATGTAAATAGACAAACTAAGCTGTGTGCAGCCAGGAGGAGAAACGGTAGATGAGGGACCCTGAAACTCTCCATACTTCACGGAAGGCTGAGCGGCGCCCCCCGCAGGCGGTCACCTGCACATGTCGCTGTTCTCGCTGCCGCTCTCCGTGCTGCCGGACTGGCTGGAGCTCTTCGAGCCGTTCTCCGCCTTGCCGTCCGGCTGCTGGTGCTCGGGCAGGAGCAGGGCGGCGTTCCTCAGGCAGATGGCGGCGAACTCCATGCTGGCCACGGGAATGGCGGCAGTCTGCCCGTCACTGGGGAGGACGGGGGGGCGGAAAAGGCGCCGGGGTTAAGGCAGCCAGCTTCACTCACACACACACACACACACTCCCGCTGTACCGGCCACACACAGCCTGACAGGAACTTTATTAATCCCCGAGGGGAAAATAAGGTGCAAACAGCATCAACATCAAACATCCAGCAGAGCAATTACAAGATGAAAGACCTGCACCACGGAGTCAGAGGTGAGGGGGAAAAAATAAAATCTTACACAATGACTCCCCCTGGTGGTGGATGATTGCTACTTCTACAGAGCACAGAGCTACAAGATTCTATGGCAAAGGAACAAAGGCTTCAATAGCATAAAGTAAAGGTTTATCAAAGCTGGCAGACTGAGAGGCGGTTGCATTAAGCAGCGACCTGTAGACCGTATTCTGGGCAGACTGCGATGCCAGGATGATCTTGCGATGGTATCCTTGGCCTACGACTGACTGGACGATGCCCTTCTTGCTGGGAAGCCCCTTGGTCTCCTGATCGGAGTTCTGTCAGAGAACACAAGTAAATGAGACCCACAGCCGTCAGCTGGGAAGAGTCACCCACTGAGTCACTCTGAAATGTTACGGCAAACTACAACCTACTAAATGACTTAACTCTGGAGCATATTTGGAATCTAGTGACTTTTGACACTTTCACATAGCTGAGCTCATATGGGGGGGTGGAAAAGGAGCCGAATGAGGTCTGATCGGGCTGGGTTCGATTGTCTAAGGTGATCAGGAACCCAGTCCAGGTGGTAACAAGGTCCTTCAAGCATCTCTCTCAAAGTTACTATGCAAGAATGACAGCTCCAGTTATACAGAACTGCCTAAAGCGGGGTTGGGTGATCTTCTCTGCAAAGGGCCAGTGCGAATGCAGGTTTTAGGGGTGACCTTTAGGTCAGCTGTTCAAACCCAGGTGTGAGGACTCTTGCGTCAAGTTCTATCCGTGTGCATCGACTCAAACTGTGCGGAGCAATGGCACCCTACAGAGGCTACAGGAGTAAGGCAGGGAACAACCCAGGATGGGGCGCCAACCCATCGCAGGGCTCACTCCCACATGCACACCTGCAGGCAACTTACTAACTCCAATTAACCCCAAGACGACACAGGGAGAACATGCACACAAGGAGACTCGAACCCAGGTCCCAGAGGTGTAAGGTGACAGTGCTAACCACTGCACCACTGTGTCGCCCCCTGTAGGAAAAGTTTGTGCGCTAAATATCAACTTTGACAGAAAAAAAAAAACTAAAAAATCATTAACTGCTAAACTGAATAAAAACCCACGCTGGCTGTTTTTCATAACTGACGGCTGATTAATTACTGCAGCCCCAACAAAAGCAGACATGGCTGTCGACATGCATTTAGGCATATTAGCCGCATCCGACCAGTTAAGTAACTGGACATACACCCGAGTGTAACCAACTCACCCCCTTGTTCGCTGCAATGCAGCACTCTGCTAGTCGGAGCCACAGTCGAGGGTTCGAGTGGTAAACTTGCACGGCCTCCATGAGGCACTCAAACGCCGCTAGGGGGCGCCCTATGTGCAGCAGCTGAATCCCGCAGTTGTACAGAAGCTCGTAGCGCTTGTTGGCCAGCAGGGCACACATGGGAACTCCGGAGAACCTCTTATCTGCAACGGAGAGCCAGACACGGCGTGAATGCCAGGGGGCGGGGCTACACCGCCAGCCTCGACCGACCAATAAAATACCTACTCTGTCCGTTGGTGCCGTCACGACTGCCGATCTGTAAGCACATGTTGTCGTTCTCCTGCAGGGCCTTCTTGAAGTAAAAAATGCCCAGGTTGTGTTTGCCCATCGCGAAATGAATGCAGCCAAGATTGTTCCAAAACATACAGCACACACATTCACCTACAAACAGAGAACGGAGGCGTTCAGTCAGCGTGGAAACTCCCGGTTCCGGCCGTGACCGGACTCGGCGCCGGCGGCCGGGCGGAGCTGGCCGTTACCCGTCTTCATTGGTCCCGGATGCTCGGTGATGTTGGAGCTGTTTAAGAGCTTCACGGCCTTGCGGTAATTTCCCCTCAGGTACTCGAAGTTGCTCTTGAGGAAGAGAGAGGGAGCCGACTGGAAGGGGGGGAGAGACAGGGAAGGAGGAGCCGGTCAGGGGGACGTGGAGGTAGGGTCAGTGAAGTGGGGGGAGAAGGAACAGGGGCGCGCTCACGTTTCCAGCCGTGTTCATCACAGACTTGATCTCCCGTTTGCACGCCTTCAGGGACTTCATTTGAATGTAGGCCCGCACTTTATACTGTGGAGACAACATGGGTGAGAGTCACGCGACGAGTCACAGAGTGCGGCTCCACAGGGTCAGATGGCGGGATGCGTCGGAGTCACGCGTCGGGCTGCGTCACAGTCACGTAGTGGGGTACGTCGGAGTCACGGGTCGAGTCAGAGCAGCGTGCGACGAGTCAGAGCGGGGCTCATCAGAGTCAGATGGTGGGATGCGTCAGAGTCACAGAAGGGGGCTCGTCAGGGTCATGCTGTGTCACAGAGCAGGAGGCATCGAAGTCACGCAGCATTTATCTTAACTGGTCATCGATTACAAGCCACAGCATTTACCTGGTGAATTTTAGACTTGGCTGCCTCTACCATAGTGATGTACTCGGTCTTCTGACTGCCGCCGTCTTTATTGGAGTTGCTGCCGGCCTGTTCGAACACAAATGAAACGCGTTACATTCACCGGGCCAACTTTTAAGGATCTGTGGTTGTCAATCATCATAAAGCAGCAGCACAGAAAAAAAAGCAAGGAAAAGAGATAAGTACCAGAGGTGTGTGAGAGTCTGTATTTGACTTTGGCCTCATGTGACAATGGGCATTCCTGGGGGGGTCCGTCAGTACCCCCATGCCCACAGGTGCAGGTAGCCACTGACACACACTGGCCACACCCAGCAGCTAAAGGCAGCTCCTGATCCGGCGTATTCGCGCTATCGATGCTGGCCCCTGTCTGTCTGCCAGCCCACTGCCTTATCCTCATTCCCACCTGGCCCTCCCAAGGCAGGATCCGCGCTTACGCAGAAACAGAACTTCACGTGGAACGTCCCCCGAACAAATAACGGAAGCCTCGTCACGCTGCGGGCTCCAGCCCTAACCACAGCAAAACCAATAAATGCAAAATTAAACTCATCCCTTGCAACGATGCACAGAAAATAAACATGACTGAACTCCATCAATAACGCAAGACAGTACATCAGCGAGCCGTGATGAGCAAATAGAAGCCCAGGTCTCAGGAGTGTATTCTAAAATACTTGCTAATTATCTGACTGGTGATTTGTTGGTAAGCGTCAAAAGTTTAAAATCTTGCAATTTTGGGTTTGCCCATTTTTTTTTTTTTTTGCCCAGGAATGTAATATGTAAGGTTATGTACCAACAAGGTTTACAGGCAAACAAAAGTGAACACTGGACCCCGCTGCTGCTTCAGGGCCTCTGCACACACGTGCGCGGACACATACAGTCAAGCGAATGTTATTGTTGAAGCAATAATAATAATAAAAAAAGAAACCTCTGATTTGCCGTTTTTGTTGTTTCCCTGAACGGACAGTTTCTCCAGCATCGCTAAGAGATGGAGAGCCTTTTCAGGCTGGAACGTGAGAAGATACAGGTCCACCAGCAGGAAGCAGACAGCTTGGGCAAACTTCTCATCTAGGACAGAGAAGAACCATAAGCCAAGCCAAACCGTGGCTCGGTCCAAACATCAAAGCTCCAAGCAGATGCAAATGCGAGCCTGAGCTTCGAAGCAGAAAGTTCTCACGCGAAATACGAGGGTCACGTACCAAAAGGCTCTATGAACTGGTAGAGCTTCTCTCCTATGGATATTGCCTCTATATACTGCCGCGTGTGATACAGTACGATTGCCTGGTTGTAGTACAGGATGCTGTTATCCACGTCATCCAGACCATCCATCTCATCAACAGCAGCGTGGACCTGTGGCAAAGACACAAATACCTCGGGTGTCAGCGAGGTCAAAGCCACACAGTGCAAATCAGGCCGCGGTCCAGAACATTCCCAGAAAGGCTACCTGGTGTTTCATCGCCGCCAGGGCCTGTTTCAAAGTGTCCGTCGTGGTCTGCCCACTTTTGTAAAACTCGGCAATGGATTTGTTCATTGAAATTTTGTAGTCCTCTTTGTTTAGTTCTTGGAGGTTTCCGAGGTGTTTCAGCGACTCGTCATAATTTCCTGCCTGGTGAAAAGATCCGTACAGATTTGCACTATGTTGCTGTGCGTAAAGACACATAACTAAATACCATCTTTAAAACACAGAAGGCATGTAAACTTTTGCGGAAGATTGGAGATTACCGTAAATGCTTGGAAAGCGCTCGCTGCCAGTTCCTTTTCTTGGTCTGTGATCCCTGATGAGGAATTGTCCTGCTTCATCTCTGCTGGCTGATCTATCGAGGAAAACAGTATTGAAAAGGCAGTTTTTCCAGTTTAACCTAAATGGGTAAACAGCTGGCGCACAAAAAAACAAACCAAGACCTGTAACCCCTAATTCATCCCCAGTTGCACAGCTACGGTGATCTGGTGCTAAAATGCACCAGCTTAAGGGTACATTAAAAACTCCTTTCCTACGCCACTGTATGATTGTATAACCACCAATTACGTTCCTTACAAGTTCACAGACTCCCAATATTTTCCACATAGAAAAGCTGTTCCAAAACACCGTGACTCCCAACACTGTCTAACCTGACTCGCCACTTATGGTACTCAACGGATCCGACGGCAGTCTGAGAGTGAAGAGGCAGGGCATGGCCGCACAGCTCCACTGCCAGCCAGGCAGCTTGTACAGCGGCCAAAACCAGCGCTGCGTAATATAGCATTCAAATAAGCATGGAGGTGGCAGGGGGAGTCCACCTGAGGCGAGCATTTTAACAGGTGCTCGCCGGGCAAAGCAAAACCCCACGGCACCCCGTCCCACTGGAGCCCGGCTGAATATTCCACAAAAAACTGTAAGAAGCGAGTTACCTCCGGTGTTGTTGTCTGACATTTCTGTAGCTTTCAATAATCCCGCTGGTGGCCGAATCAATAGCAATAAAAAAATGGCTAAGCTAGTTAGCTACCAAAGGGGCTACCTAAACGCACGATTCCAGTGACTTGTGACCAGAGCCGCGGCCCCACTAAAGCCGCTGGCCTCTCGAAAATGCACTGCACCAAAGCCTTCGATCGGAGTTCACACCGCCTGCAGGTCTACCCGGTTCCAGCGCCTGCTCTTCTATGTTTCACACCCGGCGTTCCGCCATGAGCGTCAACCCCAACAGCGAGAAAACAGGAGCACCCCGTCCTGACAGCGACCCCTTCTTTTCTGGAGGGAAAGCGCAGGCGCCTCTGGCCGTACCGTATTTAGCGTCCAATTTTGTTGCATTGGCGCCCTCTTTCGTCTTCCACGCGGTTTGCAAATAGATTTTCAGACGTTTTATATATATGAAATATGGAACATCAAAATACTCGAAAGGAAATCCATTCATCCATCCATTTTCCAACCCGCTTATCCTTCTGGGTCGCGGGGGCTCTGGAACCTATCCCGGAAGCTACGGGCACGAGACGGGGAACAACCCAGGACAGGGGCCAGCCCATCACAGTGGACACTCACACACCATTCACACCTATGGACAATTTAGTAACTCCAATTAGCCTCAGCATGTCTTTGGACTGTGGGGGGAAACCGGAGTGTCAGGAGGAAACCCCACGACGACACGGGGAGAACATGCAAACTCCACACACTGATGACGGGAAAACTGTACTTATTTGGATTAATTATTTCCCGAAAAGCAGGAGCAATATGCATTATCTTTCAAAAAAAAAAAAGACAGCTGAGCTATTCACATGCCCTGACCTACATAACCGTAAAAATGATCATCACTTGTATTGTATCAGTGGTTCTCACACTTATTGATACAACTAAATTCTCCCACAGAAACAAAAAATGCTGATACATTTTGGCAACTGCAAATTTGGGTTGGGGGGGGGGGTTGCATATTCAGAAGATAAATCACCTCACAGCCCACAATTTATAACTCCTGTTCTACCCACATGATCAAATGTACAGATCAAAATTCTCAGTTCGATACATTGAATGACTGAATCTTTTTCTGCAAACATCGTTAATCCTTCCTAGTTTAACATTGTGCTGAGTTAGGGGCTTGTGTTAATAATTATAGTTAAAATGAGCAAATTTTAGCTGGTAAGAGGCTGGGTTAGATAACATGCTGATTCCAACCTTCAGCTGCTCTCTCCTCCTAAAGCAGTTACAGAAGCGGTTAATCACCAAAGCATGGCGGAACCTATGAAAAAACAGGATAGCAGAAATTGTATTTATGAGTTTTAGTTGTTATAGTATATAATTCTCTTCCCTGCATGTCTGGATGGTGCCTGCGGCGGAGCACTGGTTCAGTCCCATGGAAACGTGACATCGTGGGTGCATGAGAACTGAGTCAGGGACAGGGTGATGGGCCTTCGCTTCATGTGTGTAAGCATTTCCCTCCTATACAGAAAATCTGATGTTGCACCAGTCCACACCTGCAGGGGGCGCCATTAAACTGATTTCACATTTTTCATCCCAGCGATTTTACTCTTCCATGTGAAGACCTGGGAAGTTGAAAATCTCTGCCTGTTTAAGTTTGGGCCTGAAGTCATTTTTTTTTTATCTCGATTGTTGTTATAGCTCAGGCCTATTCAGCTGGCTGCCCGTGGGGCTGGATGGGGCCCTCTTGAATTTGCAGTCTGCAAATCTGGCTGCCATGTGAACATTATGATAAATGAACCTGCAGCGATTAACACAGCAGTGTCACACGCCGGTGGTGCAAAGGAGAAGGAGCGAGTGCAGGTGCAGGATTCAGAAAAACTTTAATCATCTAAAACAGAATCAGAGTATGGGCACAGAATCCAAAATAGCAGCAACACAAAAAAAGCAGACAGACATATACCAAAACAGCTAATACTGAAACTAGCAATTAGCAATACAGACACATAAAGCAAGACTAGATTGTTGCGTCACAATGAACAAATAAAGTCCTTAATGAGCCCGTTAACTCGAAGCGGTCATATCTTTGCCACTTCTGGGGTTTGTGCATATGTGGGGTATGGCAGCCATCTTGTCATGCTGCAAGCACCCATGGGAACTGGAGTTCCTTACAGAATCACCTGATACTGCTTTACTGATTTAAGCACCTTGTGTGTTCGGATTGTTTTTTTTTTCATTATAGCCTATTTGATGCACCTCAGAGTAAAGGAATGTCCATCATTTCCAGTGTTTGCAAATCTTTTACTGAAAATCATTAAAGGCAGCTGGATGCACATGAACACACGTCTCTTGACTCGCCACAATAGGAGCCAGGTCCCCACAAAAACATGCCAGCTGCCCAGTCCGCAGCCTGGGCCTTCTGGGAATCCACATGCAGGTCATATTCAGGAGGAATTCCAGTGTAGGAGAGACTCCACCCCCAATCCTGAAGTGTGGTTCCAGTCCAGGGCCCACACTGCACATGGATAAATGGCTGACTCACTCTCGCTCCTGCCTCTTGATGTCTTGCAGGACCCCAGATTTCCTTCCAGCTCATTCCTGTGATCCGATGTGGTCTTTCCAGCTCATGCCTGCCTCCCCAGTGACACCATGCATCCATCTTCCATTACGTGGGAGGGTCCCGCAGGATGTCTCCCCCAAGTAATTTTCCACTGACCCTGGGCTGCTCCCGGTAACCCGGCTCTATCTAGATAGGCAAAGCTGTTGTTCATTTTTACATGTAACTTTTTACAGGAGCTGGAAGGTGAGCTAAGTGGCGGGACATGTGAACGTAAGCAAACGTAAGCAAGATTCAAAACATGAGAAAGGGCGGAATGATTCACAGTTAATTAAATTTCTTCTTTCTGAAGAGTGTGCTCTGCTGTACTGGTAAGTCATGTTTCAAACTCGAGGGCAAACTGCAGATAGGAAAATAAAACTAAAAAACAGGCAACCTTAAAGGGCTAAGAACAAACAGACCGGTTTTAACAAGTACAGAGTAGTACTTTATTGGTAAGCTACATTTCAGTGATTTCACACTGTTTGGAGTTTGTACTGTTGATGTGGGATACTCACACATTAAATTTTATACACAAATTTGTAGTTTTAAGTAAACTCTCTGGTGCAATTAAAATTTGTGAGCGTTATTTGTACATTTATAGTCCAATCCGTCGCCTTCCTCAAAATGTTTGCTCACTTTCTTTTTTTGAAGACCGATAAGAAATTTTTAGCATTTTATTGTAAACATGTTTATTAAAAAAGAAGTATACAATATTCTTTAAAAGTGTTTCTTATCATGTGTTAGTAGTTGGTTTCAAGGAGTTACTTGCTACACCACAGGTATTAAAGGACACCTGAATTACTCATTTTAAAATCAATTTATATAAACTATGTAGGTACCCAGTATGCACAGATGTCTTTGGTTATCACTAGCCCAGTCAGGCAAACCCAAAGTAGCACTTTGACTTGTAACAAATATCCAAACTCTCTGGAGTTCACAAACTATGCAAAAAATTCACACACAAATAGTTACACCTGGAATATCACAGGGTTCGCAACCTAATGATGATCATTTATGTTCATTTATTTAATTTACCTATTGATTATTTTGAATTTCCATAATACATTTTGTTTTAAAACAACATCCTTATTCTTATCTCAAAGATGAAACCAAAAGTAAACAATATACATATGTGGATGCCTTTGTTTTTTATGTAGTGTGAAGTATTTTTTTTTACAATAAGAATTTCATTAGTCATTAAACCTAATCATTTTTCATTTCTTAAACAGACTAATCATACTTTTGTTGAATTTTATCTAAACAAAAATGTAAATATTATGAAATACACTGGTGCCTGCGGTTCACGAACGAATTGGCCTACGAACAATTTGGTTCGCAAAATTCGTGAAAATAACGCATTAGTTTGCGTAGAAAATCGGGTCGACCTTTTTATATACTAGTGTAGCACCGGCGGGGCGCATGGCCGGCGTGCAATTGTAAAAAGCCCTTGTTGTAATGTTGCTGTTGTTAATGGTAATGGTTGCCTTTCCTTATTGTCGAGCGTGTGTTTGCCCGTGTCTTGTGTGTACCCGGTCCGATCCTCGCGTATATTTAGCGTGTATATAAATCTTCCACCGTGTGTGCGTCTTGCAGTTCGGCATTTGACAACCTTGTGTTGTCCGTCTATGTATTTGGGTTCCGTGCTCGTTGGGTGCGTGTTGTAGTCTGCTTAACTGACTATTAAGAAACAGCGTGATTTCTCCGGCAATCAGGTCTCCTTGTCTCTCTCTCTGCTCCCGCGATACCTCGGTCCTCCCGTTTCTGCACTAAATTGTGTTATTCTTTTTAAGTTTTCACAATATAAACCAGGAAACTAATCGACAAAAAGTATTGTTTGGTAGGCTTGTGAACGAATTCAACGAATTTCAATGCTTTCTTACAGGAAAATGTACAAGTTTGTCTGGAGTGTAAGACTATGCAAAAGAGGTGCATTTTGAGCATCATGACATAAGCAACCGCTGATATATGATATAGCTGAAAATTTCACATCAGCTTCTGCCTGAGTGCACTAAAGCAATTGCAAAATGACGAAAACAACCAGAAATTGCTGTCATGATCTGCACAACTGACTAGAGGTTGTGGGAATTGAACGAGCAGTTTTGAAAACTTCAATTCTGTTGCGAGAAATGTATCAAAGCAACTGAGAAAAACTGTATTACGTACCATTTTTTACTTTTTTATGCCTTGCAAACTGGTTTGTGTATTGCTGTATTATCTCTTGATATGGTTCCTCTATCCCAAGGCTGGGCAGTACTCAACCCTAATTATGATACAATCATGTTTGATGTTTAAAAAAATAAAAAACTGAATTTTATTGGAACTGTCAAATGTTTCTTACACAGGACTGTTGACCAACAATGAGTTCTAAGCCTTGGGACAAACTGAATAACCTGAGTAAGTATCATGCAGGCTTTGTGTGTTTATCTCATCTGTAAAATTAAATAAATAAATGAGGCCTGTAGATAAGTTGGTCTGTAGTACGGAACAAATCCCTTAAGAGGAAATGTGATGTTACAGCAGTCAGTAGGCCTACAACAAGTAAAAATTAGGAAACGGTGATCAATAAATATAGGGTATGTACAACTATTGGAAGAGAAGATATAAAGCATTAAACTGTCATAGACTTTGATATGTTAAGGATTGCAAATACTATGGTAGTGTCACTGGATCATTGAAAGTGAGTGTACAATGTCAGTTAGCATGTGGAGTCCAGGAACAGGACATGCAGGACATTTTTGGCTGCTGGGATTCACTGTTACCAGAAACAAAATACCTACCAGTCCAGCACACTGGTGACTTAAAGCAAGCAAAACCCAGGAGTGCTAACGGTTGCTCAACTGTCAACATCCGTTTTATGCGTCACAGTCCAGATGTGGGAAATGCGATGTGTAATTGGTTGACTTTTCTTTAGTCAGCAGAACTATAGTGAGGTCTTGCGCGTATATAGACAAATTAAATTTTTGGTACCAGAGGAGAAATTTTAGTGGGACTTCCAACAAAAGCATTTAGCTACATAGTGATATAGTAACTGAACAACCATATGAACAATACTTTCTTTCCTTCTTTCTTTCTTTCTTTCTTTCTTTCTTTCTTTCTTTCTTTCTTTCTTTCTTTCTTTCTTTCTTTCTTTCTTTCTT
>JAABNY020000068.1:134267-145639 GCA_015164015.2 Brevimyrus niger
CCCCCCCCCCCCCCCCCCCCCCCCACCCCCGCCCCCTTGTACGGCTGCCTGGCATCAGAACGCGACCTGAGTGTAAGAGCCTTACTGGGATTCTGGGTGAAATCTCCCTTGAATCTGCACACATCCTTCTTGTTTTGCTCTGTGTCCCACGGTACTCTGTCATGTCCCCCCCCCCACCCCGGTACAACCCGCTAACAGTTACTGTCCTGGCTACACTCGTTAAAATCCAGTCACATTTCCATTTTCTTTTTTCAGTGATTGCCTCATATTTACCCGCTCCTACTTATCAGCTCCTGGAGGAGAACAGAAAAGCCAGCAGTGATTTCCTGGCCTTGCGTTTGTCACTTTTTTTTTCTGGAGTTTTAACATAATCCTCGCCTGGGGGACTGACGTCTCCCTCCGCTGGCGGTTACAGCACCGGGGAGACTGTGCCAGCTCCGAGGACGGGCCTTAATCGCCAGGCTCCGCCTTGGTTAATCGCCCCGCCAGCGCTCCCTGCGATTTTGCCCTGGTGGCTGGCAGGACGAGGACGGGGACGGCCTCATCCCAAGTCCAGCAGACCATGGTGTGTGCAGCTCTGCAGCTTAGGAGTCTGCCCAGAAGGTTGTTAGTTTGCATCCCATCAGCAAGCAGAGTGATCAAATCACTGCTTTGACTTTGAGGAGGCCTTTAACCCCCAACACTGCTCTAGGGGTGACTTTGCACTCCGACCCCAAGCTCTCCTCTCTCAGGTATGTGAAAGGGTCCCTATGTGTCGGTGCAAATAAATGTTCATTTTTATGTGGATCCCGGAATCATTGAAATTGAAGGAATTTGTTTTCAAAAATGATATAAACGTCTTAAATGTGCTTACTTTAAAAAAATACAGCCGCACGGCAGCTAACACATTCATCACAAGTGACTTTTAGCTTCCATTCGTATGGATCAAGACAGCTGCGTATCTATCGAATCAAGAGAAATGCGTTAGGAAGCTGCATGCGTGTTATGATTTGCCGACGGCCCTGCGTGCAGGTCTGGGAGACGACAGGAACGTAAACAGTACCAGTCAGGTTTGGACACGCCAATCCTACAAAGCAGAGTCACATCACATGACCTGCCCACCTGACTTAGCTAAACACAGAGAGTGAAGGACAAGGGGCCCAGTGAGGGCTCAGCATATGTGGGACCTCCTTCAGCTGGAGAAGCATCCCAGGAGGCCACCTCACTCATGGAACTGGCATAGAGGAGAGGGTGGGGTCACACAGTCCCCAGAGCGATTGGGGTTAAGGGTCGTGCTCAAGGGCCCAATGGTGGGATCACTCTGCTGACCCAGTGATATGATGTTTACTTATCAGTGCATAATTCAATATATGCTATTGATGTCTTATAATTATTCTAAAAAATAGACAATACTGGTACTGTATATGGTATAAAAACAGCAGCTCTGTTGGTGGGCGGTTCTCTCAGTCACTGTCTTCTATATCCCACTCCCTGGTGGATACTGGTTACTCAGTTGATTGATGCCCATTGGTTAAAACTTTTGGTGATTGACAGCACAGACTGATTCTGCCTTCCTAGGACCCGAAGTCTCACTTTATCAGTGCAGAGAATGTTACCTGAACGCGACTCACACAGACACACACACAGACACACACACAGACACACATTGCTAGGGTCGCGTGGGGGGACTTCTCCAGTGAGTTCTTCTCCAGCGAGTTTGCGGCGTTCCCGCCCTCCTCCCCCTCAGCACAGCAGGCGGTGTGGAATCCCGGCGCGTGTTCTTCACCGGCCGCCATACCATCACTCGCCTCTCCGCTGGCTGGAAATAGCAGCCGTGCTGCTGCCACATGCTGGTTATTCAGGTTCCCCGACTCCCTCCGCTGCCGGGCGCCGCGGCGCTCGCTCAGCTTCAGCCCACGATTCGGCTTCCAGCTCAGTCCAGGCCATGTGGAACTGCGTTCATCTCCTCAGTGATGCCAGCGGGACGTTGGGTCTCTCCTAACCAGCCCACCTGAGCTCTGCCTAGTCACCACATCCAGTCACCAGGGCTAGTCATTACGTCCGTTGAGCTAATTAATCATTCAGCGATGACTTATTTGCTTAATGATGCTTCATTATTTGCTAATGAATGTCGCAACAATCACTAAGTGCTGCTCACTCTTACAGAAATGTCTTGAGATATCAACATCATCTGTGAAACGTGTGAACGGTCTTACCTTTTCTCTTTTCAATCCTCCTGGACTTCCAACATACCCCTGTACATCACCTGGGCCATTCGCAAACCACTCCACCTGTCCTGCTTTTTATGCATCCATCCGTCCATCCATCCATCTTCTACCCGCCGAGCCTCCAAGCCACCCCAAGCTCCCCCACAGAAAGATTTGTGTCACAGGACACACAGAGATATCGACTGGCTCAGAAAAACACCTCAACCAGGATTTAGAACCCGAATGACTCGCATGCATCCAGCTGTCCCTCACAGGAAAGAGCTCTGCCAGCCCCTGAGGGATTGCGCTTCTGTAGAACAGATAACAAGACGACTGACTGATGATTCCATCCGTCCATCTATTTTCCAACTGCCCACCATTCAGAGTCACGACGGGCCTGCAGTATGGCGCAGGAACGCGGTGTGCCGGATGGCCGAGGATTCCTCACACAATAAGAAGCAGATGACCTAATAACCATTTAATAACCAAACGTCCTGGAGCAATCGACACCTGTGGACACCCACAGGAATAGACAGAGGCGTGAGGTTACATCCAATGGAGAATTTATATCTGTAACTGAAGAGCTTATTTCCAAAGCTCACTCGATACATGGGATATGACGTGGAGAAAAATTATGAGTTTTGGAAATTTAACGAAAGTTGCTGATTATATGAGGACTGAGTGATGAGGAAGCCGAACTTTAGGGAATTGGTAGTGTTATCTCAGAAACAACAAAAAACAGACTGAGTTTTGGAAATTTGCTCTTGAGGATTAAAAATAACATGCAGCTGGTGCTACTTAACCCAAATGCTGAACTTCAGGGCTAACTAAGCCTAACCTTAAACCTAAGCCTAAACCTAACCCTAAACCTAACCCTAACATTAACCATAAGTTGGTTAGATGTCTCACTCGCTTACCTGATTTATTCTCTTTGTATTTTTTCCCTGCCAGTGCATATATATGATTTTCTGGACTGATTCATTAATGTCTGTGCAAACCATGGTCATCTTTACTTCAGGACTTTGCTGTTTAATTTTCCTTCAAGAAGTGAGAATCTCCTCCCGAGGAAAGGGCACAATCACCCATCTGTCAGGAAGCACCGGGTTATTTCAAGCTGTCGTATGTTGCACTTGGTCATGAGTCGAAGTCATGTCGAACCTGCGTGTGCAAAATTAAAGAGTCATGCAAGGCCAGACAGGATGGACTCACATAGAGTTCATTGGCCAGCTAGACCTAGATTAATTTCCATTCACTTTCTGTGTTTACATACGAGAACCAGTCAGTGCCAAAGGAAGAACATACTTCCGCGTCATTGTGGCCCCAATTATGCCATGATACATGGCAGTGAAATGTGGGATGTATTTGTTTTGAAATTCCCCTGGTGAATGAAATGTGACGTCTTGTCCAGAATTACAAAGAATCTGTCAGCAGTTACACTAATTGGCTAAGAAGTCATACAAATCTGAGAAATCCTTCCTCCCTTCACTGGAATGCAGGAGAGTGAATCCCTCAAACCTCCCCCCCCCCTTACTGAGGAACAGGCACTGGGGTCTAGAGTGGAGCAGGGTGCTGGATCAGGTGTTGGGGTCTGGAACAGGCTACAGCGAGGTGGTAATAATACACCCTTATCCCAAGGCAGGACACTGACACACTGAAGCACAGCGCAGCCTGACTCCCTCACTCCGGATCCATCTGCTTGAGATGCATCCCTTGCCAGGCCTCCACCGTCACACTCCGATACCTTCACGGCCCTTGGGGGGGGGCAGGGACAGGGGGCGCTCTTACCTTCAGAGTGGGAGGGATTGGACAAAATCCATGAGATCAGGCCACTAGCATGCACCTGCTGGTCTAACTGTTGGGGGGGGGGCAGTAAGAGCCAAACCCCCCCCCCCAGAGCATGGGCATCTGTAGGCATACTGTCTCCACGACCTAATAAAGCTGACCCTCTGCGTGAGAACGTTACTGTGCAGCATTTCAGGGTCACGCTCAGGAACAGGTCACATGACTCACCTACCATATGTGACAGCGGACACTTTTGGACCTGTGACACTGAAGGGGCTATAGTTGTGTGGGCAGAAGCGTTCCGCGTGGGATGGACAAACAAGACAAAAAAATATGGCAGAACATGGGGGCCGTTTTAACCCCGAATCTGCATTTCATACTCCCCAGCACACAGCCAGCTGATCCGATGGATCCCAAATGAGCAAATCGGCCCAACCGGGGCCAGCTGGGCCTCATTTGGTGAAGGACCTCTTGTTTTCCGAGGGTTAGGGAATCCCGCCGCACCACGGTGATCGACGACCTCAGTTACAGACGTGTGAAATACTGCAGTCCAGCTGACTCCGCCTGACCTGGAGACCTGCTTGAATGAGGTCTTTCCGGTAGATTTATGCAGGGAGAGCTGTAGCTTGAGTTACCCTCCCTGTTCTTTCGGCTTTCTGCATTTATTGGAAGCTCTTTTCTCGCTCCCAAATGTCAGAGGAGCTGAAACCCCAGCAGCATTACAGGGAACCACCCACGGGGCAGCAGGTCGGGTTCGAGTGGGCGGCTTTTGGCAGCGACTCAAGCCACTCTGCAGAGCGAGCTGCCTCAATCCCCATGACTTCTTCTCGCCCAACACTATTCCAGCATTTAAGGCATCTTTCTACCGTCCTCAAAGAGACTAGCCCAGATTAAACACTTCACGCCAATTTAAACAGCTGCACTGTTACTTAATAAGTACTTCACTCAGATTTATAGCTAAGATTCCATTCAGGGATTTGAATCTTAGGGTAGGTCTTTAACCACTCTGCCACCTGGTGGCCAAAACTGGTACACACACAATGTCTTTTTCCATAAACACTGCAGTGCTGCTATTGTCCCCGATTCTCTGGCACATTTTGGCACAGAAACCCAGAGAGAAAGTGATTTCTCACCCAAAGAGCAGCGGATATTTATAGTCAAACACGGAATATAATCATTTTAGAAGAAGAATGCATGACAAATCCTCCGGAGTACATTGTTTATAACATCGAGCACACTGTATGTGAATCCATCACTGCAAAATTTACCCAGTATCCATCTGTCCCCCTCGAATCCAGGTAGCTGACGTTTTTTATCGAAAATTTTGCTGAGAACAGATTCCGGGGAAGAGCAGGGAGATAGAAGCCACGGGTGGTTAATCTTGGTGAGGCTAATTAGATGCTCCCTGCATCTCTGCTGCCACCGCTGAGCTCTGATGCACTCGCGTTTAGAGGCATTAACGCTTTGGCCCGTGCTGACACACCGAGGGCGTCGGCCTCCGAGTCTCACGTGCAGCAAGAAGCCTGTTTTAATGTCGCCCGACAGCCCAGACGGTGTCCGAGGAAGACGCTGCAGAGGCCAGGTCCTCTTTCGGTGCGCGTCTGGAACTGCGGGACCCCGGCGACCTTTCCAACTGGATGTTTCGTTTGTCGGAAAAATGCGGGGCGGTCCAGACTGAAAACAAGCAAAATGTTGATTACGGTTCCATAAACGATCGCCCGCCGCTAATCTCTAAAGGGGGAAATTATGAAAGTGTAGCAGAAATTGGTTTCATTTTTTTGGGGTTATTACTTTTTCACATCTTCACCGCCTCGCAGCAGAGCTCCTGCCTGGCTCCTAATGCCGTGAAATTGGATTTAATGCTGACATATTCAATTTGGGTCCAAATGAATATGAAGAAAACTCTTAACTCTGTAGTGTTTGTCACCAGCAGCCCAGCGAAGACAGATTATTACTTCAGCATCATTGGTGCAATTCGGCCATGTTGAGCACCTCCCAAAGGTCAGCGTGTTGAGGCCCTCAGGGCCCCGTCTCTCTCAGGGCCTCATCGCCTTTAACGGCCAGTCTCTCTCAGGCGCCCATCGGCCCTTGGGGCCCCATCTCTCCCAGGGCCCCGTCTTTCTCAGGGCCTCATCGCCTTTAACGCCCAGTCTCTCTCAGAGCTTAGTCTCTCTTAGGCGCCCATCGGCCCTTGGGGCCCCATCTCTCTCAGGGCCCCGACTCTTTCAGGGTCCTGTCACCTATATCAAACAAGCTGAGAAGCAGAGCATATGCGAGGTCACTGCTTGTGAGCGTGTGAGGGGTCACTGCTTGTGAGCGTGTGAGAGCTCACTACTTGCAAGCTTGCACCGTTCAGTGACCCCGTGTGGATTCCCAATATAAAAATGACTTGTGAAAACGTATCGAATCGACATCGTCAAAACAATGTCGCCCCCCCCCCCCCCCACAATGTTTATCAAGAGCTAGGGAGGAGCTGCCTCTGGCACTTGCTTGTCGATTTTTACTACGGGGCCCAGGGGGCAGCACAGGGTCTGCCAGTGGACTGAGGCTGGGGTCACACTGAGGGCGAGGTCACGCCAAAGTTGTGTATCATCAAGATACATTGTGCTCTAGCAACTGAAGCTAAGGGCCACAAGACTGTAAACAACTGCACTAGTAGGATTTGATCCTACATTTCCTCTAGTTATCAGTTCAGTTCGTTGACTGTGATCTTCCATAAAAAATCTTCTGCCCTTCAATCCCTCATGTGAACGTTCTTGGGGGGGTGGGGGGCAGGGCGTTTACCGTATTACCCATCCCATAAAACTCAGTCTGTTCCTGATCCCTCACTCGATCCCAATGTCCTGAGTTCCCGTTCTCCATCCCGTCGTAATGTGAGGACCGTAGGAGATTAAATTGCGGTCATTTTGAAACCTAATGTATTCAGAATTCTACCTGAACTGGGAATCTGTAATGAGGTCTGATCGTTACTTGTGTTGAGCAACCAGGTATTTAACCCTGGAATGTTTAAACAAGGGAGCGAACGATCTAATTAAAAAACAACAGGCACACACACCAGCCGGTTTGTTGTTTCTGGGACCTGATTTAAAAAGCTACTTTGAGCCCAAATTAATATGAGGGGATCCCTTACTTGCTCTCAGATGTTTTAAAAACTAAATGAAGGGTCTCAGTCACAAGATAACTAGCAGGTTAGCAGAACATGCTGCATCTGCATCTCCTAAGTAAGGACTTTTTGTAATGTTTAGTGTAGCGATTGTTTATGGCCAACAGGGGGGGGGGGGCACGCAAATGTGTGATTTGACTGGAGCATCGGAAGGCTGCAGGGCGGAGGGCACTTAGTGCTGCACAGGGGTGCTTCAAGGCCGCAGGTCTCAGACAGAGTGAACCCCCACTGATCCCCTCCCCACCGCGCTACCTGATGAAAGGAAGGAGCAACTTGTTGGCCTCCCTAATGGAAAACAGGCACCTTAATTACATCCTGCTCCCTGTGATTACTCCTCGTGACCCTCTGCCCACCCCGTCCAGGCTTGCCGATTCCTGTGCCGGCCAATCGGATGAGACCGGAGATGACAGGATACCGGAAGGCCAGCCGGGAGCTTGGCCAGTGCCCGTTGCGGCTTTACCGATCCACTACTAGACCCTGAAGGTCTCCAGGCTGGGAAGAATCTTGCTCACTGAGTCCCCTTGCCCAGCTAATCGGGCAACCTTTACTGTAACGCTTTAGGGCCTCTGCTCTCCACATATTAGGGCGATCCGTGCTAAATTGGAGCTTGAATCTGACTCAGATGGGTAGCTGTGCTTCGCGTGTGTTTGGACTGCAGTGAGAAACAGGAAAATCCCGCATGACACGGGACAGACACGCAAACTCACATGAAGTGCCGGGCTGGGATATTAGCAGCCATGTGAAACACGAAACTGGCTTTTGTTTCTCTGTTGTCGATTAGCCACGAGGGAGCCTCTATAGAATGATTTTTAGTGGATCCCCCACCTCATGGGAGATGCCCCTCCCCACCCCAAGGTTCCTTCCATTCCTCATCTCCACACCCAAGCCCATATAGTTGCTTTGCCTTCCTCCTGCCTGTCCCACCTGAAGGGGGTTTTACAGATTTCCACATTACATGAACCCCTCCCCCCCCTGTGTGGATCTCAAGGTGTTTTCTCTTACTGGGGGTGTCACAGTGATGATGACACACGCGCCATGTTCCCTCTCAGCTGGGCACGCTCTGTATCCCACCAGGTCGATTCTGGATCGATCTCCATATCACTTACCCTGGAGGCAATTTCGGTCAGGTCAGCAGTAAAGCACAGGGTCCACATTCTCTGCAGATCCTGTGTTTCGGGGCGGAAGAGGTGTGTATGGGGAGGGGGTGGGGGTGGCTGGGCCCGCACCCCCAGGCCCTGGGATCTGTAGTCCACCCACACTCTTTGTGAGTGGAGTTAGCACATTCCCGCGAAATTTGGGCATTACCCCTAGGCACTGTGTCCAAGGTAGACCCCAACTTTCTGCCCTATGCTCCCAGAGATAGACTCTAGCCCCCCCCCCCCTCCTTCACCACCTTTGAAGGCATTAGAAGATGGAGGGATATTCTATGGTCTCTCACCCACACGAGAGGTCAGCGAGGTCTACTTATCTAGTGCCTGTCAGCTGAGGAGGAGGGTTAGCGCCTTCTAGCAACATCTCAGCCTCGATGGGTCTTGCGGGAGACTTAAGTCTTTTAGCAAATTTTCCACGCTACAGATATGATTCAGTCTATTACCAGTGTCACCGAGATCCATTCATTCTATTGTGCAAATCCTCTTTTCCACAATCTGCGCCGAAAGAGGCCTGTGAATCAGGCTGCTTTAGCCAGAGCTTATCATCCGGGGCATCCTGCCACTTGGCTTGGCTGGGGGAGGAATCCGTAATGCGGCCGACTGTCACACAGACACATTATGGGATGTTCCACCTCCCTCGATTTCTTTCAAACGCTCAGAGTGCAGTGTTCCGCATAGCATGCGCAATATTACGACAATTAAAAAGCAGTGAATGTTGAGGGTTTGGCTCCAGAACAAGGTGCTTAATTGCAACACTGATCTTCTCTTTTTTTGGGGGAGGAGAATTACTGCATGGTTATGAAAATCAACCTTCCCAGGGAAAGAGTCCCAATGAGGTAAATATGTAGCAGCATGTACTGAATTTTTTGGTGGTGTTAAGGGGATGTCTCTGGACTGTTCACCTGTAAATTTTACTGAACACTGTCTCACCCATGTACACATCAGCTTCTTGACCTGCCCACTTAGTTCATCATCAGACCAATTAGCTTGTGGACCGTCTCATTGGTTCACCATCAGACCAATCAGGTTGTTGGCCTTCTCACTGGTTCAACGCTTTCTGAACTTCTTATCGGTTTACCGTCAGATCAGTCAGCTTACAGAGCTTCTCATTGGTTCTCCATCAGACCAAGCAGTTTGCTGAACCTCCCATTGCTTCACCCTCAGACCAAATAGCTTGTTGACCTTCTCATCGGTTTACCATTAAACCAAACTTTCTGAATTTCCCATTGGTTCACCATCGGCCCAGTCAGTTTGCTGAGCTTCTCATTGTTTCTCCGTAAAAGGTTCCATCTCACTGACCTTCTCACGGGCTCACCATCGTCCTGTGTCCTTCTCGCCATCCTTCTTATGAAGATGCCTGCAGCGCTGCCGTCTTCCGTCTCCCAGGCATCGCTTGAGGTCCCCTATGCATTTGTGCCACGTCCTCTACATCCTCCCCGTCTCTCAAGTTTGCGGTTCGGGGGAATTTCTGACTGTAACTTTCCCTTTCAGAACACGTGCGACGGCGCTGTGATGGGCTGGAGTCCCATCCGCACCGTGCTCTGTTTTCTCCGGAGGCTTCCGGAGATGGATGGAATGGGCAGCCGCCCATTAACATGGTCCGCAGTGTCCCCCTAACCTCCGTTTAGAAAGCCACATGTTGTCCTCTGAATGATCGCAGGGGAAGATGAAGAAAAATCCGGTTTGGACGACATCAGCGGCACCTTTGCAGCTGCAGCTTATTCCATGGCGAGATAAAAATGTAGATGTATTCTGGAGTAAACAGCGCTGGGGAGGAAGCCGCGGCGTAGTGATTAGGGCACAGATCTGTGACCAAACAGGCTTTAGGCGCAGCTTATCCTGCTCTTGCATGGATGGAGAGGAGCGTGAAATAATTGCAGCTGCTAGAGAAATGGATGCATAATCATGTCGAATTCTCTCCATCCTACATGGCGTCCTAGATCCTGCGCCTTTAGCACGTAGAAGGACAGCAACGTGAAGTTGGAAGGAGAAGCTTCACCGCACCGTCCCCCTTTATCAGAAAGGCACATGCTGCTCTTACTTCCACAGACAGGCATGGGAGGTGGAGACCATGCAGTCTGGTCTGAGGTCCCACAGAGGACTGGATTCAGCGCAACCAGGTTCAGCAGAGTGACATGATGTAGGATCTCTGCATGGTACCTCACACCTTTCTTAAGGGGGAGGTAAATAGGAGCTGTCAGTGGATTGCTGGGGGTATTGTGTCCGGGCATGTTACGGCACCGTCTGTACCGCCCCAGTTCAGGGAAAGCACCCCCTCCCCATCAGAGCGGGAGATTGATGACGGTATTTAGATGTGACCGCAGCGGGAACAGCGGGAAGGACCGGGCGGGGGCCGATCACAGAGCTGGTCGTGTCCTGACAGGGGTCCTCCCCAGGAATAGGGGGCTGACACCTGTGCAGCTGGATCTGGTGTGCGAGGGGAGGGGGGGTCACTGAACAAAAGAGCAATGGTACCCCCCTCCCTCCCCTCTCTGGGACTTTCAAAAGGCCCTTTCAAGTGTGATCACCTGTGCGGACTCGCAGGCTTCCTCAGGGCCGGGGGGGGGACTCTGGGTTTAAAAAGGAAGCAGACCACACACACATGCTCTGATGGACCCAGTCTGAACAGAGCCTGGCAGACGAGCCGGTGGAAAGGGTGGGAGGGGAGGGGAGGGAAGGGAAGGGAAGGGAAGGGAAGGGAAGGGAAGGGAAGGGAAGGGAAGGGGGGATATCCAGGCACAGTATCCCCCCCTCCCCTGTCCCCATTGATTTGCTCCTATGGATTATATACAGACGGATGCTGCCATTGTATTGAGACCCCTTTCACCCACAGGCACCAGTAGGCCTTATGCATTAATGCATGTATGTGTTAATCAGTGGTGTTCTGCAAAGGCGAGGGAGGACGCTGCCCTCACACTCAGCGAGCTTCACACAGGAAATGACACCATCCGGCATAATGACAGGTATCGGATACCCCGGACCAACGATCCAAAAGCGGTCAGAAATGCCTGCCAACTCTTTATGCTACGGGTCGGGGGGGGGGGGGGACATTTCCCCACGTTAATCGAATCCTTTTTTGGAAAATCAGGG
>JAABNY020000069.1:39643-49677 GCA_015164015.2 Brevimyrus niger
GAACCCTGATCTCCTAACTCTCCCTCAAACCTGATCCTGGTGTCCATTCTTCCTCACTGTCACTCTCCTCAAGCTCAGTGTCAGAAGGAATGTGCCTAACTGCTCCATCATGTTTCTTACACCCATAAAATGTTCTTGCATTCATTTCCTGTGAATAATAGTAGATAGTACATCAAAAAATTGATTATGGTGATAACTATGCATCCCTACACATCTCCATCTATGAGCATTTTATTGTTCAAAGAAAAGTGGTCTAACTGCACAATGTTTCCCTGTGGCAACAAATGAAAGACTACCATTTTAGTATATAAAAAAAGACAAAAAGTGCCTTTAAACAATTAAATAGGCTTCTTCACATGTTCATGCACATCAAACATATTATTTATACAACATTATTTACATTTTAACATGTTAAAAAGTGAAATGTATCTTACCTTTTGCTAGCAGTGTGTCCAAGCCGGCAATGGTTGCAAAAAGGACTGTTCCACCAGACGAAAGGTCAAACCCACGCCCACCTCAAATTTTATTGGTTACAGACTTGTCATCAGACTTTTACTGTGATGTTTTTTTGGTAAAAATTTAAAGGGGCAGTGTGTGGGCCAAAATAGTGGTTTGTTGCCTGAGGGTTACACCATGCCATAGAGGGTTAAGCTAAAGGACTACACCTGTCACAAACCACGCCCCGATCCAAGTTAACGTACCCAACAGGGGAGCATCAACTCCCCTCAACATCCTACCGGTCAAATTAATATATGTATACTGTATGTAATCTATTTGTCTATGCGTACTCTAGGTTTTTGATTTATGTTTCTAAATGAATCAAAGCAAGACCTTCATATTACACCTACTATAACTATATATATATATATATATATATATATAATATGTCCCTCACTATATTTATGCGTAAATCACACTAATTGCTAATCTGTTTCACTAATACAATTTGATTTCAAATAATAATGACCGCCAAACTATTCGCTCAAACCAACAAGTTTTTTTTTTTATTAGTTTTTCTTTTCCTTGCCGTGAACGATGACACGGTGGTCACGTGACTGATGTTTTGAAACATTCCGTAAACTGCGTATTGAAACCAGAAGTTTCGGACGTGTTCGGAACAAATCGATCCTGGGTGCCGAGATTGCCATCTCTAATTCTTAGTGTTAATTGTGTATTAGATTTTTGTTATTTAGCTTTTATTAATCCCCATTTAGTCTTTGACCCCCCCCTCGATGTCTTTTTGGTTTTGTTGTGTTTGTAGTGTTTTCTGTTTTGTTTAATAAACCCCATTTCTGTGTTTTTGGAGACGCCAGTGGGTCATCCACTGATGCCACGTTTTCGCACCCGAGTCGCCCAGAACCATGACACCCGGTGTCATCTAACTTTCTTTTTTGCATTTCTTTATCTATCTTTCCATGTTTTGGAATTATTCTGTAGAAATGAGGCAGACATGCATTACACCATGGCCATGTAAAGCGCCTTGGGATGACTCTGTAGGGAATGGCACTATACAGTATAAAAACAAATTCAATTGAATGAGTGAAAATTAGTAATCATGTCACTTTCAAGAAAAGCTTAATGACTCTGTTTTGAAAGGTCTTCTCTCTTTTCATAATTTCACACATTATGTAACATTTTTAACAGAGTGAGACACTGATCCTACAGAAGACTGTTAAAGAGTTGTTGCATGAAAAAGCAAGCAGGGTAATTAATTCAAAGCCAAGGCACAAAAACACACCTAGAGCACGCTCCACAATTATTGGCACCCCTTGTAAAGATTTGTAGGAAGCTTTATAAAAAAATCTACTTTTTGGTGAAGCAGCTTCATGTCACACTGAAAAATTGAGAAAAATCCAACTTTTTATTAATATAAATTTATTCCAAGGTATTTAATCCTTCATCAAGAAATAATTACCTCTAAAAAAAAACATGTGCCACATTTATTGGTTCTCCTGTAAATTGTACATCTTTGAGTTGAGTGGAGTGAATAGGAACCTTCAAGCTGTAATCCATGACTTCCTGGTTAACAGGCATATGAACATGGGGTGACACAGAGCCCAAATTCCCTTAGTCATCCATCAACATGGGAAAGATAAGAGATCATGCAATTCAAATGAGAGATTTCTATTGACCTTCATAAGTCAGGGAATGGGTATTAAAAAATAGCTACTCACCTTAAAATGCCAATTTCTACTGTTAGGGCAATAATAAAAGGTGGACAACAATTGGAACTGTTACAAACCTGCCTGGAAGAGGACCCAGGTTAAGTTTCCCCCACATACAGTAGGATCAAAAGAGAGTCAAAAAATCCCCAAGGATGACTTACAAGACCAAGTCAAATCTTGGGGTTACCACATCTCTGAAAAAATGATCAGATGCCCCCTTCAGGCTAACAGATTATTTGGAAGGTATGCGACAAATGTAAGCACCTGGAGATTGCGAAACACTACTACAATTTTGACTGGAACCAAATTCAATTCACTGATTAAACAAAAATGGAGGTGTTTGGCAATAAGCACAAGGTAAAATTTGCATAAAAAGAAGGATGTTATAATGAAATTAACCTGATCCCAAATGCAAAATATGGTGGAGGTTCTGTGGTGTTGTGGGCTGTTTTTCTTCCAAAGGTCCTGGAAATCTCATTAGAGTACATGGCGTTATGGACTCCATGAAATATCTCGACATTTTTAATCAAAATTTGTCTGTCTCTACTAGGAAACAAAAACTGAGCTGTCATTGGATCTTCCAGCTGGACAATAATCCTAATCACATGCCCAAATAAACACAAAAATGGCTAGCTGACCGCAGAATCAAGCTTCTGCCATGGTCATCTCAGTCCCCTGACCTGAACCCCATTAAAAGCTTATTGGCTGAGCTGAAGAGCATATATGAGAGGGCATAGGACCCTGGATGATCTGGAGAGATTCTGTAGAGGAATGGACTCAGATGCCTTGCACTGTATTCTCTAACCATGTAAAATGTTATAGGAGTGCTGTTATACAGGCAAAGGGACGTTGTACAAAGTATTAAATCCAGGGATGCCAATAATCGTGGCACATGTGACATTTGATTTACACAGTTTCAACGTTTAATGTCCAGTATAGCTAACTTCTTCATGAATCTGTTGTCCACTGAACCAATCAGATTTTTGATTTGATCCTGTCCTGTATTAGCTGAGGCAGTTAGGACCATCTCCCAGATGCTGCTCTGAGAAGGGTACTGCGTGCTACCTTGGTAAATCTCACACTTTGGTAAGGCCCAGTAGTTCTCAATGGGGTTGAGTCAGGTGATGAAGGGGGGGGGGGGGGTCATAATTCAATCATGTCAAGCCATTCTATGAAATACTTTGATGCATAGGGAGAGGCATTGTCCTGCAGAAATATCATAACCTTTTAGAAAGCTGCTGATTTCTTCATATGCCAGTGTTTCAAGAAGGTATCTTCTAGAAATTGACAGTGGACACTATGGTTCTATTTTTACACTATCTGCAAGTCAGAAAGGTCTGACAGGTTCATCACTAATAATTGCAGCCCACATCATTTCTCCTCCACCACCTTGTTGGTGCTTAAAGAGGGTGTCCATCCAGTGGCCCATCCATCTGCTACATCAAAAGACACTTTCATCTCATCTGTCCCCAAAACCTTTGAACCATCAGTCTTGAGATGTGTCCGTGCCCATTCTTAATGTTATACCCTGTGTGCCTTATGAAGTGGAGGTCATGTTTCAGCCTTTATGACCTTATCAGTGTCACGCAGCACCAGTGGTGGAATGTAACAAAGTATTTGTACTACGTTACTGTACTTAACTACATTTTTATGTATTTGTTCTTAAGAAAAAAAAAATGCATACTTTTTATTTTACTCCATTAAATTTTGCAGTAATTATCTGTACTTTCAACTCCCCTACATTTCTACAATTTATGCTGTTAGTCATTACATTTTATGAACACAATTTCCTAAAAATCTTGCATGAAAGAATAGTTATCCTATTACATTCGAGAAGCCTCTGGCTGCAGCCTGTGGGAGGGTGGGGTCCAACCCAGCCCATTCGTACCGTGAAAGCCACGCCGATGTCCAATACATCTTAATTAAAGCGGAATCCAAAGCGAACTCGCAGAGCAGAAGCGTTGTAGTGCCTGTTATGTCAGTAAGTTAAAAATCTTTAGTTTGTGTCTCAATGTAATAACAGTGCTATCTATTATTTATTATTTTGTTTGTTACTGTTTCTGCTAGACACACTGTTGACTGTCAATTATTGCACAAAGATTTTACTGAGGGACCCGCATGGTTGTATGTGGTTGTTTTGCTGCTGGTTAAACGTTTCCATCAGTTAGCTGAGCATCTAGCCGACTCACTACCAAAACTATGGTAACTAGGTGAAGACCTTCTTGCTGATAATATAGCATCTCTGTAACTAACAAGACTTAACACTTAAAGACTTTGTGCATCATCAGATATTACTGTCTGCTCAAATGACTGTTCAGCATGCTTCCTATGGGTTACTAGTTATTAGCTCGTTAGCAACGTCACTATGGTAGCATCCATTAGGACTCTGTGATATAGCAAAATATTTTCATCATGATTATATCAAACGATATTGATAATTATCATGGTGTAATAACTTACAGTGCCTTTGGAAATGCAATAAAATGCTTATTTGGAAAACATTTAACTATCCTTTGTAAATGAGTAAAATGGTGATAACTGAATACTTTTATAAGGCACTGTATACTTGATTGCAATGGGTTTTATTACTCTCCTGCTATATTAATACACCAATCAATATATTAACCAATGAACACAGACAAGCATGAGATTGATATTGGATTGAAACTATATTATTGACATCCTACAGCAACATAAACAAAGATAAATAGTCCTAAAACATTTAAATACTACCATGTGACCGTTGTGACCATGAATGAAGCACCATCATGTGCTGCATAGCGACTTTTCGGACCACATACATGAGGGTGCTCCTATACGATTATAAAAAAAAATTATAATTAGTATTAATACTGTGATAATAAACAGCTATGTTACTGGTGTATGTGTTTACTATACTGTAGTTTTTATTCTTATTTTAGAGCATACACTTTCAACTTACTAAAAAGAAAAAAAAGTTTACTGTAAAACAAACTGTTGGGTTAAAGCGTAAACCAAGCGCCGTAAAATGCTTCTTCAGAACATCAGCGTGATTTGCATAAACGAAGCACGAATAAACGGCATGATTGACGGGCTTGTAGGGTTGAATGTGGGTGGGGTTCGTTGTTCAACCCCGCCCTCCTGCAGGCTGCAGCCAGACATACTTGTTGCGGTCTGGCGTTGTTTGACATTTCCTACCAATCAGGTGGCTTTATTAGCTCCAATGATGGCAGAGCCCGCGTCAATTAGCAGCACAAGCTGGTAGACTGGCTTGATTTCAAGAAGACCAGACGTTCAACATGGCGCCACCCCACCACTAGTGTTTGTTACTGTTGTGTTTCCCTTTTACTGCTCTTAACAGATGTGTTGAATAGTTTTGCAAGTACATAAATTATTTAAAGATATATCATGTCCTGATTGGTTTATCTTGATGGTATATTCATGGGTAATACCTAGTAGATAACTTGTCATCCACATAATTCTAAGTTAGGGTACACACAGTATTGATGAGTGCACGGACAATAAGCACACTAAACTTTCCAATACACATATACAGTATAGTTGCTTATAATTATTACGAGCAATGACATCACTAGAGGCGTAAGTCAGTATATCTACTATTCTTCTACAAATGGCACACCCCAGACGTTGAGACAAACCATTGTGTGAGTACTTTTACTTAAAAAAATACTTTAAAGTTAATTTAAAAGTAAGTACTTAGTACTTTCACTTAAGTAAGATTGTTGATGTAGCACTTCTACTTTTACTGGAGTACATACTTTGCTGGATATTTGTACTTTTACTTAAGTACTAAGCTTCAGTACTGCCTACACCACTGTGCAGCACACTGAACCTAGTACTTCCGGAGATTCTGTTGAGATTTTAGTTTCGAAAAATTATGGGATTTGATGCTCAAGAGTTTCTGGAAGTTTCACCTTTAATCCCATTTTGCTCCTGTGACAAATCAGCTCCCAAACTCCCATGACTAGCATCTATCTCTAAAATAAAAGGCTTTTGAAAGTCAGCATGTGCCAGCAGGGGGGCAGATACCAGCCGCTGCTTCAAAGCTTGCAAAGCTGCCTCACAGTATACGTCCCATTCATCTACCAAAGGCACAAGTGGAGCCTTCCTTTTTATCTTTGGGCTACACAACATATTCACCAGGGGCCTCATGTATAACGATGTCTGTAGAATTCACAGTAAAACATGGTGTACGGACAAAACTAGGAATGTGCGTAAGCAAGAAAAAATCCAGATGCATAAGACTTTGCATAAGCACAGATCTACGCACATTCCCTTTATAAATCCAAATGAGTGTAAAATGTTATGTACTGTACAGAATGTGAACGAGCCCACAGCCACTCCCCCAACCCGTCCAAAATTATGTATATTTGCATGTGTAAATCTGTATAAATACCCTTTTTGTTTTATGTTTTTCTTAAAGAAGAATGGATAAACCACGTGGGAAAAATAAGTATTTCAGTGAGTGCGAAGTGGAGGTCATGTTAACAGAAATTGACAAAAGAAAAGTGATATTATTTGGTGGTTTAAGTGGCATCAGCAATAAACGAAAGTTGACGGAATGGCACAGCGTGGCGGAGTCAGTTAAAAGTGTTGGTTCCGAAATTCTCACGGTGGCCAAAATTAAAACGAAATGATTGGACATTAAAATCGACGTGAAAAAATGAGTGACCGTTTACCGTAACAGTCTTGACAGCACAGGTGGAGGCTGCAGAATTCCCAGGCTGCAATGAGTTGCTGCAATGATCGGGGACACTTTTATTGGGGGAGGGGGACGCGGGTGAGTTTTTCTCGTACCATACTTGTTTGAATTACGTGCATGTTTATGAATAACATGTAGGGCGCAGATGCGGTGTTACTTTCGTTTATTGTTACAGACAATAGTACAAGAGGTGCCCTCAGTGCTGAGGAAGACGCAGGTGGTGATGGTGCTGCTGTGCTGAGCACATCTTTGGGTGCTGGCTGCACACATTCCCGTGCCTCAGAAACCGGGGGCGACCATCCGGCTGTGTGCTGACCAGAGGTGGTCATTTCAGGTCCAGAAAGTTAAAATCCAAACCAGGATTTTGTTTCAACCAACCAGCTGAGTATAAAGAGTCACATTCTCAGAATCCTCAACTGGTTGAAATAAAATCCTGGTTTGGATTTTCACTTTCTGGACCTGAAATGTCCACCTCTGGTGCTGATGTTACGCCCCTGTAAGGGGAAATATAAAACATCGAACAAAAGACAGTGTTGCTGGCTTCAGGTTCAGATTGTAATGAACGAATCACAACATTACATGTCCATCAAACTGACAGTAACTGTATGGATCCATTAGTTTTCACCAATGCACAACACACAACATGCACTGTTAACTGAGTGTTTACAGTTAATACTCAGGGCAATACACAAATGTTCTCTTAAATAACTCAATTGTATACCACCTCTTTTTAACAAAAGAAAACCTAGTTAGAAAAATAAGGCACGTTTACTTTGAATACACTTAACTCTTACTTTAAATTTTTCACACGCACAGTATCAGTTAAGCATATGCAAATTTAATAAAATACAATACACATTAAACTTAAACACATTCACACCGTAATTTTCTCCACATACTCCAAAATGGACATACGCGACACCCGCTTCCTCGACGAGTAGCTCCGGGTACGTGCATAAAACTATGTCCGCGTAGCTCACGCGAGCTAGCATGCTACATTATTACAAACGCGTCCAAATTTAACCTCTTTAATTCAACCGTTAAAGTTACTCGAAACACAATAAACTGTCCCTTGTAATATAGAGAGTATCTGTACACCGTTGAACCCTAGATATATACAGTTTTCCTCACCTGTAAGAGAAAATATAAAACATCGAACAAAACACAGTGTTGCTGGCTTCAGGTTCAGATTGTAATGAACGAGCTGTCGGCAACACGAGCCCCCTACAGGCGGGTTCCAGAAGACAAAAGCAACCAATCAGAACGCGTTACTCCGCAGGGATAATTGATTATAAGTAGAATCAGAATAAATATTAATTAAGCAATAATGAATCTGATAATGATAACAAAATATTTTAAAGTGTCCCTTTGCAGATATAAAAACAGAATGCACCTGAACTATAATAAAATTTTTGTTTTTTACATGGATTTTTTTACATCCATTACACACTCCCCTTCAAAACAGATGTCGTCCCGACATCTTGCACCAGGTATTAGACGTATGATGCCTACCTGTACTAAAACCATCCACTGTCAATTATCCTAACTTCTAAGAGCATTCCAACACTCACTAACAAAGAAATTAGAGATATGTAAATACCCATAACAGTCTATGATTTTTGCTTGTTCAAGTTACATCCAATACAAATTTACTAGGCTGTAACCCATGAGTACTTTGATTTGGACAGTCCATCACACTAACACTTGTATTACTGATACACCAAATCCTCTATCTCAACTGTCTGTACATGAATATTCACTGTTCTCAACAGTCCATGAAATGCATGTAAATATCCTCTGTTCTGGAAACAGTCTAGATTAGTGGAAATGTGAATATGTGCTCTGTCTTCCCAGAGTCTCTGCTTTCAAGAGTCCATGCAATGTGTGAGTGTCTTCAGTTTCCTTGAAAGGGTCCATGAATTGTGTCCTGTGGTCAGAATCCATGTACAGGCACTAGTTGGTGGTGGGGAAATGACACTGTTCTCCTCCACTGAGTTCCTTCAGGCTCAAGTCCATAAGGCAAATGCTGGTACCAGGATGTGTTGTGAACTAGTGATCCAATGCTGTAACAAACTGGTTTACCCTGTTCATGGTAGGTGAAGACTTGGTGCTCGTCTCTCCCTTCTTGGTCGTCGGTAAGTCTCATTGTAGTTCCCACTAGGAAAAATTGATGAGGGTGCTGGTATGCTGTCATCTACAGCAGAATCATCAATGTCCACCAAGTTTGGTGTGCTGCTTTGATCCAAGTGTGGTTCATTTTGACCCTTATCTCCCTGTGGTGCTGGTTCCTCGCTGGACTCAGAGTTCATAGCTCCATCATTAGCATACTCCATTTCAGTGGGATCTTTGTTTTCATCTATCTGAAATCGTATTGCTGGGGGAGGTTCTCCCGGCAAGTCGTAATACCAGTCATCTTCCTCGTCACTGCTGTTTTCAGCTGGTGCAACATAATTTTCGTCTTTGCCTCTGCCAATGTTATTTCTCTTTGAGTGTTTAGCAACTTTGAGGGGAATCTCTAGTGGTAAGTGGTTACATGGAAGCAGAAGATTCTGGCGCAGAATCCTGCTGTCCATTCCTTTCCCTTGCTCTGGCACAACTTCATACATTGGAAGGTCCTTGTTTACCTGCCGTATAACTTTGTAGATACAGTACAGTCTTCCCAGTGACTGCGGAGCTTGCCTGTTCCACCCCTGGGAGTCATGTTCCTGACAAGCACGCGGTCGCCCTCCTCTACGACAGAGCTCTTAACTTTATTGTCGTAGTTCCTCTTGCCTCTATCTGCAGATCTCCGCGCTTTCTCCCTGGTAATCTCATATGCTTCCTACATTCCATCCTTCCACCTTTTCATGTATTGTTGGTGGTCTGAGGTTCCAGTCTCTGGCGTTGGTCGGAACAGTAAATCAATGGGGAGTCGTGGGGGTCTCCCAAACAACAAATAGAAGGGGGAAAACCCTGTGACCTCACTTCTTGTGCAGTTGTATGAGTAAATTAACTTGTTTAAGGACTCCTTCCAGTTGGCTTTCTCTCTCTCTGTGAGTGTTTTCAGCATTTGAAGGAGCGTCCGGTTAAAACGCTCGACTTGACCATTGTCTTCTGGATGATAAGGTGTCGTCCTTGAATCTGCCATGCCACAGTTCTTTGCTAACTGATCAAACAGCTGATTCTCG
>JAABNY020000069.1:59960-96025 GCA_015164015.2 Brevimyrus niger
ATATAATTTTTGTGAAAATCAACGAAATAGCACATGTGAATAGCAAGTCAGGCATATAATTATATCCCACTAGGTTTGGGTTATAAAATCACCCCTGCAGCTCCAGTCCATGCATTTGTTTGTCCATCTGTGATATTTTGATTAGTGTATTTTACTTTGTTTTTTGAATACCAGGGATGTTTAAAGGCCTAGGTTTTATTTAAATCACAAACACATTTTAAATTAAAAGCTAGAGCAGACAAAATTTGAATACATTATTCCTTTTTTAAGTATGAACATACAGTCATGGAAACTTCAGTCTTTCAGTGTTTTCCCATTTGCCCCCTGCCAGTCCCCCATGAGCTCCTATAAGTCTGTTTCCTCATGACTTCCTTCTCCAGAAAATACATTACAGTTCATCCAGGTAACATGATAACAGCTGTTTTTATAATGGTAAAGTAGAACTTAAAAAGTGGAAAAATTAGATTAAATGGATAATAAAAACTGAAATTTGTTCCTCCATTCAGTAGCAGCTTCTGTTATGCAAAATGAACATAGTACTTAAAATATCACAGCCTTAAAAAAAGACTTCAAAGCAGAGTATGTCCATCAGAACAGGCAAACCTCTTTCAAGAATGTTGCCAAAAGTGATCTGGGTGAGAGAAATAAAAAAGAAACCAGGGATTTGCCAAAGGCAAAGTTCTTGTTTGTCATTAAGTTTGATTAACAGCCGAGAGGAAGCTAGAGAACAATACCGAACGGACAAATTCACAGTTTAATGTATTTATGTTTGTTACTTTATCTTGGTAAAAATTCAGTTAGCCTTTGAATTACTTAATGGTGTGATTCTTCGGGAATGTCTAAAATTTTAAAATGGTAGGGGAGCTCAACACAAATTACATACAAAACAGAAAAACTTTTTTTTTAAAGTGTGCCATGTGTTATAGATTTCATAATAAACAGGTGTGGTATCTTTTGGTAAGTTTGACATGTTCTTATTTTGTGTTCTATTCTGGACACATAGCATGCTAACCCACAATGCACCTGACAGAGTGGCTGAAACCCCCCCCTCTGTCTGCTGCAGTCCATGTTCTAAGTGGACAGCAGGCTGTAACTCAGAAAGGCAGAGGAGAGCCCGGGTGGACTGTGGAGATGATACCAGCACCCCATCATTTTCTAATGTTCAAGTAATGTGCACTATGTGGCGTTCCAATTTTAAATGGCTAAATAAATTACATGTTTTTGACACAATGTGCACCTGGAAAATCAGTTATTCACGAAGGAACAAAAAAAAAAACTAACAAAAATATACAAAAAGAACAAAATTAAGAACCTTGTGTTTTCCATTATAAAAAGTAATGAAAAGCATATAAAAATATAAAATAATTACAGCAGTAGACATGGTGTGCATGAAGGGTAGTGATGAGTTGGCAGTAGGCTATTGGGCAGAGCAGTGTAGGATTCTGGGACTGTTCAAGGCATCCTCCACTAGGTGCAGCTCCGCTCCATCCACACTCACATCCTTTATGCAGCCCACAAACCCTGTGCTGTAGGCTTTGGGCAGTCTGCGTGCAACGGGCAACTCCTCCAAGCCACCTGGGGGCGACAGAGAATGGCATTTGAAAAGTTAAGAATACTGAAGTAGGATCAAGGAATTATAGGTGTACAAAACATTTTTAGAAAACAGAATGGCGTTTATTTAATACAGGCTTGTGTACAAGGAGGTCAAGGTAGGTAAGGAAGGCAAGCAGCTGGAGTGTAGCTGGGCAGGAAGACTAACACGTAAAGGAGGAGGCTAAGTAGGTTGCTGGCTTGCAGAGATGAACCAATCTATTGGCTTCATGATTAAAGGGCTGATCAAGCAGGTCAGCCCCTGAGACGACACTCTGACACATTTACCGTGAAATCTCCTCACATCCCCTTTAGGGCATCCTTTGATATTTCAACTCAATCCCACTCAGTCCATTTGTATATAGATTTTTCTATTAAGTCAACACATAGCATGAATGAATAATCTCTCCCACTCTCTTTTTGGTTCTGTGCCTCAAAATCAGACTGCATGCCTGGGAGATGAGTATATGAACAGAGCCTATTGCACACTGGATAGAACAGAGTAAGTAAATAACTGATGGGCTATGAAAGAGCTCTAGATCTAAGGCCTCCGTTAAGATAATTTATTCTAGCTGCAGGCTAACCATGTACCTGTGTCTCTCTCACAGCTGAAGCAAACCTGCATTTGCTCAAAAATGGAGGATCAGCCACTCTTTCATCCAGTCGGCATCACTTAAGCAGAACTACATTTGTCTTCTTATATTCAAAAGACACAGAATACCCCCCCACCCCCGAAATCACCAGGAAAGAAAGTAGACCTCGCTGTGTTTGTGAGGCTCAAAAGAACTGTCCCCTACTTCAATGAGTTAAGAAGTACAGCATTTTTCATTAATTTTGAGCAGTTCTTTTGTTTAAAAATAGGGCAGTCAGTGTTTTAAAATTACTAACCTCTTTTGAAAAGACATGCGAGTAAAAGCATCAGTGAATGGAAGCTGAGCAAGGACTCCACAGAGGAATAAATTATGAATATGTGTCTCTCTGTATGCAAGACTGTGAGAGTGTCTGTGTTACAGTACTGGAAATACGGTAAGTTAGAGTAAGAGTGGAGTAAGAGTAAGACTGCTCAAATGTGTCCACAATGACATGCTAAAAGCAACATTCTGCTTTTTAAATGAACTTCATTTCATATTTTTGAAAAATTATGAAAATGACTGGTATTTCCCTTTGATGATTGTAACCTTCGTCTGGTGGAGAGGTTTACATCACTTAAGGAGTTCCTGAGAGAGTCTATGTCATCTGAAGCTTTAACTCCCTGTGGGGAGAGGCCAGACAAACCAAACCGTTACTTACAGTATGCAGCCTTGTTAGGGAATGTGGGTGAGTTGCCTGAAACAGCTTATAGACTTTGTGCTACTATTGGGATATGATGCAGATGAGACCAGAAGAAGCCTGAGAAGCCTGGCCTCCTTGATCTAAACAGGGTGGACTTCTAAGCAACCCGTTTTTGAACACGAAAATTTCCATCAGTGTACATGGTACTAGAACATTTCGGAGCAAATGTCTTTGATCAGCTGTGTTATCTGTGTTTTAGACACTCAAATAAAGAGAGAGGCAGAGCTAGCGCGAATGGCAAGGAGGCCAGACGGCCCAGAGTGACGCATGTACTGTAATCAGGGTTAACTGGGAATGGCTGGTTGAGGCTTTTGTGCAATATGGACTCATCTCTCACCTCTGGAAAAACTTCTTTCATGTGCTAAGTAGGCTGGGGGCATTGAGTTTAAATAGACCATGTTCAAGACCTCAGTCATTGCAGAAAATGCAATGAGCCGGATAGATGGCAGTTGGTACCTGTCATAATGGGAACCCTAGGACCTGCTTGTGGACACCTGTAGTGAGGAAAGCAGTATCTAAATAAAGTTAAAAAAACTGCATTCTAAACCTGCTCACGTAACAGCAGATTAGCTGTATACGCAGTGGTGGCTTTATACTTAGTGACTTAACGGTTGCTGGTTCAAAGTTTGGAGATCTGAAGGTGCCTTGAAATAGCACCACTGGGCAGAGAAGTCTGTTGAGGTCGTTTGGGTATCTACAGGGACACCGCCTTATAAGATACCCAGGATCCAGGATCATTCCACTGGCTGAAGCCTCCAGCGAAGACCAAGTTCATGGTGGAAGGGTTATATCTTCCATCTTGCTTGGGAACATTCAGGGATCCCCAGAACAAGGGTGGCCAATAAAAAGGAGATCTGGCCTGAGCTGCTCAGCCTGCTGCCATTGTGACTCTCACCAAGAGAAGCAGCAGAAAAAAATACACTGTACAAAAAAAAAAAACACTCAGATGTCAATGAGAAAAAAATCATGCTGGATATCAATACTGATATGGGCTGAATAATGTGTTAGGAAGGAAAGGATGCCACATTGTTTGATGGAAAAGAAAATGACCTACAGAGGACTGAATTCAAAGACACCCTGAAAATCAAAGTGAAAAAATTATGTGGCAGGCTGGTCCATTTTGCCGAAATTTCATTGCAGCAAATCAAAATCGTACTACGTAGTTTGTACAGTATGGCCCCCATGTGCTTTTGTGCATTCCTGACAATGTCGGGGCTGCTCCTAATGAGACTACGCATGGTGTCCTGGGGGATCTCCCAGGGCATCACTGAGCTCCTGGACAGTCTGAGGTGCAACCTGGTGGTGCTGGATGGACCAAAATATAATGTCCCAGAGATGATCTATTGGATTTAGGTCTGGCGAGCCTGGGAGCCAGTCGATGGTATCCATTCCTCCATCCTCCAGGAACTCCACTGACATGCACCAGGAGGAACCCAGAACACACTGCACCAGCGTAGGGTCTGACAGAGGGTCCGAGGATTTCATCCCGATACCTAATGGCAGTCAAGGTGTCATTGTCTAGCCTGTAGGGGTCTGTGTGTCCCTCCTTGGATATGCCTCCCCAGACCATCACTGACACACCACCAAACCAGTCATGTTGAACAATGTCACAGGCAGCATAATGTTCTCCAGAGCTTCACCAGACCCTTTCACATCTGTCACATGGGCTCAGGGTGAACCTGCTCCCATCTGTGAAAGGCACAGGGTGCCAGTGGTGGACCTGCCAGTGCTGGTATTCTATGGCAAATGCCCATCAAGCTTCACAGTGCCAGACAGTGAGCATAGGGTTGTCAGGCCCTCAGACCACCTTCATGAAGTCCACCACCAGTGGCCTGCTGGAGGTCATTTTATAGGGCTCTGGCAATGCTCATCCTGTCCCTCTTTTCATAAAGGAGCAGATGCTTTCTACGGCCCATCTTTCCTAGAGTAACTGCCTGTCTGCTGGAATCTCCTCCATGCCCTTAAAACTGCTCTGGGAGACACAACAGACTTTTTGGCAATGGCACATATTGATGCACAATCCTGGCGGAGTTGGACTACCTGTGCAAGGTCCAGGTATCGCCTCATGCTACCAGTAGTGACACTTACCGTAGCCAAATGCAAAACTTGTGAAAAAACATCCCAGAAATCTAAAATGCATTCAAAGAGTAGTCCCAACAAATATTTAGGTGCGTGTGTGCGAAAAGAAAATGGAAATGTGACGTACCCAACCAGAGTGCGCCGTCTGTGTCCAGCTGTGTGGCCCCCAAGGGGGATGACCCAGTGACAGGTGCCTCATTACCCACCTGAAGGGAGCCGTCCTTCAGTGCTCTGAAAATGAGGCAAAGTACAGGTAAGAAGGAGAAATGACACCCTGAACACGTCTCAGGAGCACTAAAGCTGATTACTGCTACGGTGACCCTAAATGCATTTTACAGTAGTTGGAAGTGTTTTTTGTGCACCAAAATAGAATAGAATATATAGTCGTATGAATTTAATTATACTCCTCCCATACCTGCTGGCTTTGATGCGGACCCATCGATTGGTGTTTACGCGTACTGATGACTGCAGCACCACGGGTTTAGAGCCTAGGTCATAGGTCATCTGCACACGGCCATCAACCACGGCCAGAGCAATGTAATCGGAACGCTCCATCCCTTTGCCGCTCCAGAGGATCAGACCGTGCGAGGCTTCTGTCCTGATACTCATCTCAAACTTGTTCACCAGCAAGGCCTTCTCACTGTTATGGGCAGGATCAGAACAAAGTTAGCCTCTACGGTGCATTTTAACTTTAATCCTGCTCCGACTGGCTCCAAGCCATTCTACAAGCTTCCTCCTAATTTCACATGCCGTCTAAAATCTCACCAATTCCACAGCCCGCAACATCTGTAAAGAATCTCGTACAATATCAAGGGGTAGCGATCCAACTGGGAAGGGAATTAAGGCCCTTGATAGATGAGACTCAAAACTTGTCCTTCAATACTTCCCTGTGGATATGTGGCCTGCACCAAGTTTGATTTCATCATTGCATCTTAGTCTTGTGTAATACAGCTGGCACATGTGGCCAATGATCATGGCCATTGGCATCAATGTTGAAAAGAAAACAACATTAGCGTGGTGTTAATGGTACTTGGCAGACAAACGATTGGCGATAAACAAGGTACATAAGCACAACAAATCAACATAATGCGGGACATTCAACCAACATAACATGGAGGTAGAACAAAATGAGAAACGGTTAGTACAACGATCGCACACTTGAATATACAGGAGGTAAACAGCTAGACAAAAAACAGCTGCCAGCTCTTCTCACTTGACCAGAGTGCAGAGAGATATCAGATATTGGCAAACCTGATAAGTACTGTCTATCGTGCTCACACAAGGCTCTAGTTAAGGCCTGCTGGACACGGACTGGTTTTCACCCGCACATGCCAGGGTTAATCAAGCTTTAATGTGGCTCTAACAAAATATACACTGCTGCTTCTCCCCTGTCCACTAACTGGAGTACCTGACTCAATAACTAACGCATCTTCTTACACTCTGAAAATCTGGACGGATAAACCAGAACACGTGGAGTAAGCTGTGTTTCTAGAAACATTATGCTAATAACCAAAGTGTGCCGACAGTTACTTTAAAAGCAAGGCTTGAATTGGCTTTTCTGTTTCTTAGAACTAATGCTCTAGTATAATGCTATTGAAAGAGACTGCTAATTTCTACACTAAAATTCAGCCATAGCCTCAGTGGAAAGACTTTTGTTGTCCTCATGTGCTACACTGTTCGTTTGCCTTACGCTGCCCTGCCCTATCTTACACCAGTCTCCACACATATCTTAATCTAGGTCATTAATTGTTATCTAGGCCGTTACAGAAATTTTCAAGATCTCAAAACTACAATATGTGTGTATGGCTTTGCGTGTGAAAGTCAAAACACTAAAGCAACTAACAATTTGAAAGAAAGTTTATATTAAACCTCAGGACATCAAGACCACAGCCTGGTTTTACTTACTAAGTTAAAGGAGTTAGTGACGTGTATATGGGATTTATTTTAATTAGGGTTAAATGATGCATCAGAGCACATAATCCAGTGGGTGGATTTTGTGCTGCAACTGTAACCAAAGTGTCACTTTCAACTATATGCAGTGTTTATGGCATGGTGCAGGCTACAGGCCATCACAGAAGGTTTAACGATAATTTCCATCCAGGATTAGCCCACATAGCAGGGAGGGAGAGGGGAAGGGCAGCATGCCGCTGGGATATAACACTGCAGAAAACTCACCTCTGGTCCGACGGATTCTCCAGTGACTTGGGACTTAAGGAGCAAGGGAGAAAGTGAAGGTCATGCAGTGAGTGAGAAGTAGCAGGAGGAAGAAAAAGCTTCCCGCCACAATAGGGGGGTAAAGAAGAGTGAGAGAAAGGAAAGGGCCCCAGCAACTCTAGCCTAACTGAATTTAATAGACTAATTTAATGAATAGTTCATTAAATCCTCAAATGGGACAAGGGTAGTAAGAGTAGAAGATTTTGAAAGAACTGTGATACCTATGCAAGGCATATTCAGGTTGCGTAATACAGATATAAATATATAGGCAACAGCACTGCATGGGTGGATGAATTCTAATGACAGTGCACGGCATATGAGTGTGCTACTGTCTACTGTTTTTGGAAGATGATTTTGCCAAAAGTAGGACAGACAAGACACTTCAGTGGACATCAGATATATAGTTACAAACGAGCTCTTGAACTCTTGAGTCCCAAAGATGATTTCCATAGTGACCTTACAAGTTGTAGTGAGAGGGCTCTATTAACTTTCAGAACTATGTTCAAACTATGCTCATTGCTGCTGGGTTTCATCCAGCAAAAGTTAATTTTTGTACATACGATAGTTACATCAGTTTATACCTTGGGCAGTCCTTCTGCAACTCCAGTAGTCTCTAGCCTGTTCACAAGGCAACACTCATGTTCTGAATGTCTGGAAAATTCCATTTGATAATTTTGTTCTATTTTACCATAACACAGACTTAATGAGTTGTTGTTTTTTGTCCTGCCTCAAGCTCAGTGTCACTTGGGAGATCTGATCAGCCATACCCAGTGCAACCAGGGTTCCAGTATCTATATTTTGTGGGGTTTTACAGTTACTTACCAAGATTATGCGCAAGCAAATATTTTCTTCCAGATTCACAACAGGTTAAGACATTCAGTGTTTACAGGGTTAATACGTGACATTTATAGGTATCTCAAAACAGGCAGTTAGGTTTTTGTGCACCTTCCCAATATGAAAAACAACCATTCTCATAAATCGTATTTAAGATGGTTGTTTTGAGGAGTTACCAAAATAGTGAATAAGATTACAGACACTTGCCTTTAGGGTGATGGTGTGTATTAACACATTAACTTTCAGGTCATGAAGCTCGTTCAAGCATGTAACTTTCCAAAAACAGCTCTCTCTTATAGGAATACATGCAGCAACAACAGTCCTGATTTTTACACACATTATTATGAAACTGGCCACAATGCTTGTATTGCATGCATCCATGCACATATCAATTTGATTCCTGGATGTACATAAACAAATGATGTGCATTTCACTGACTTCAACATCCCTAGCCTGAGCTGGCTGATGTACAACGTGAAAATATTACTTTTGAGGAATGTGGAGTGTTTTTATAGCACTTTGACTCTTCCAGATTACTTACTCTGGGATCTCATTGGTCAACTGGCTTGAGTAGAAAAGAAACAACAGGAACATTCATATAAGACAGACACTGGCATAGATAGACACTCAAACAACAGACAGGACAGAGACATAAGAGACAAACAAAGCATTTCTATCGGGAAACTTGACATAAAAAACGAGCAAACACATTAAGGAAAAAAAGAGAACCCTAAACTCATCAACTGGTGTCTATTTGTTTACTTATTAACTACAAGCATCAATGTAACTGCAATTTTACGTTAAAAAGAAATGTTTCATAAAAAAAAACTAGCAGTCAGCAAATTAAAAATACACTGTACTAAAATGTGTCAGTCTATTTTTCCTACCAAGTTCAAACCAAGTTCACAACATCGAGTAAACCTGTTAATGGATCCCTTGAATTTTGTGTGACTGTAGTGCACTCTTCCTATACTGCGGTCATATATTGCCAACTAACAAGGGCTGACACTAATTATCCAAGCCCTTGTAAACTGGACCTTTGCCTTTTCCTGAACTCTCAAGGAAATACTAGCTCACCCCGAGACTTCGACTGGATTTCAGGAAGGGCAATTAAGAAGAGGGAGACAGCTGTTCAGCTTAGTTGGGGTGTTAAAATGTGGACTAACTGAATGCATCTGCGTGTGAGGATCGAGGGGAGTGAAACTGTAACTGGAATGGCGGCCTTACTAATTAGAAAAGTGTAGCCAAACCTGAAATGGGGCAGTGGAGGATGGAGTCACTAACAATCCGGACAAGATATGGAACGGAGAAACTGAGAATAACCTGAAAACTAGAATAAGATTTAAATAATGGCCCTTGTCACATAGTCCTCCTGTGTAATTAGACAAAGAGACAGAACCAGTATCCTCACCCCCCAGCTTACCTCTTAGTAACTGCATTGTGGTATTCAATGAATGTCCTCCCGTCAAAGGCAATCGATTCTGCCTCCCCAGCAGATTTTTCGTGAATGGCTGTGTGGAGGTAAAAAAATGCTTATGTCCTAACAGGTACAGTAAAATCCTAGAGCAAAGAACTTCCCCTTTGAGCAATCCAACTGTATAAACAGTAAAATGCAGGGGGGGGGGGGGTCAGCTAATGACAGCAGCTTCCACAGCTTATAATGACTCACCACTCTGACACTGCTCCCCACTGAAGCCTTGCTGGCACACACATTCATGTCCAGCCCCTTGGGGACGGCAAAGGCCACCGTTCTGGCAAATTCCCCTGGAGCATGGGTGATGCGGGTAGACCGAGATATCCCTGGAACGCACGATGTTGGCTTGGGTAAGGATGGGGGTGCCCATCAGTGTGATCTAGGATGAAGACAGAAACAACAGTGGATTAACTAATCAATACAGTTAAGTTTTTATTAACTACAGTACGCTATGGATAATATACATATATACACACACACACACACAGAATTTATTCTGAACTTTTAAATGATTTTGTATTATATACACACACACACACACACACACACACACACACAGTATAAAAGTACACTTTTTTCTTTGTCCTTCACACTGTTCTGAAGCACCACCATAAAATGCCAAATCTGGTGAAGTGCAGAAGACCATCAACACAAGAATTTAACTAAGTACTGTAAACAATTAAGTTCTAAGAACGTTTGAGGTGAATATACAGAAATGTTCTGTAAAAAACACGTGTAAATCTTGATAAAAACTTTATAGTATTGTATTTAATTGCATTATATTTTGAATTATATATAGAAAGCAAGGCAGGCCTTATGCCCACTGCACTCACCGACTGGACGGCCCCTTTAAAGCCATCTCTGAGAGCAGCTGCCCTGGCCAGCTTTCTGAAATCTGGAGCTCCTCCCACAAAGAGTGAGTCCTTTAGGTTTAGAATTGTGTGCTGATCCTAAAACACAGTGGAATATGGTGACTTTTACTTACCACAAACTTTTTTTCTGTTCTCTCACCATTTCTTGGTAACAGGGAAAACATTCTACTGGTGCACACACATATAAACTATCATGCTGTTTCAACAAGAATAGAGTACCAGTCAAAAGTTTGAGTAGACTTTAAGGAGTTAAAATCTGAAACATTTGGGTCCACCTGCCATGTATGTGCAGGATGTAGAGTGGATAAGTGCATGTCAAACACAGTGGAGATCTAGGACTGCTCTGCTGGTGATCTTTACCAAATCTAGGGCAATCTCAACCTGCATTGCTACCATAGCAGGCTTTCAAGGGGATGAAATATTACAGTTTATGGTTCATAAATGCTTTATTTTTCAACAAGACACTTATCCAAAATACACCTAAAATTGTGATCAAACTCACAGAAAATCTGTTCATACTGTAGTATGAACTGGACATAAGTTAAAGCAAAATATGTCACGTAATATCTTTACATATAATTATATAGTTTCTTGCTCAGTCTTGTTAAATGAATGATTTATGTTTAAAACTGTTATCATGACAAATGCTAGCTAATTTGAAGACTGTTCTCAGTTTTCTTGAACACTACTTTGCTATTTCACCTTTTATTTTATACAGTGTTTTATATTCATCACTCATGTATTTGTTAAAAAAAATATGAGTAAAAACAAAAAACTTTTTCAACAACTCAAATTTTTGACTGGTACTGATACGATTCCAAATAATTTGATTTCTTTTGTCTATTCAGAAAAAACACCCCACTTGTATGCATAAAACAAAGCAACCAACAAGCGATAATAAAAGGCTATGTGATCTGAATGGCTCTCACTAAAAGATGATAATGGATGGTTATTATTGCTCAGACAGCTGAAATGTAGGTGAGTTATGTAAGTGGTATATCGCTCACACAGGAATGGGTTTGTCGTTCCCTGGGCTCCACTTAAAACGTCACTCAGGTCTTTCAACAGCTAAAATTACTAGCAAACAGAGTCTGGAGATTACAGGCGGCTAGCTGGTTAGTGGAAAAAGCTGGTTCACATTTGTAGTGACCGGTTTGTGGACAATGGTTTGCATGGTTTGAGTGGCAATAAAGACCACTGCTGCATTTACTCTATAGATGGCTATGAAGTATGAGTTCCAACAGCACATACATCCAGTTATGCTTCAGCTGGACTTCAGTGGAAGGCTGCATCATTAAACCTTAAATCTGTCTTCTTTAGGGAAATAACTGCTCAGAGGACTAATTTGTTGGAAAACAACACATCAGCTTGACACAGCGGTAACCGATGTCATCAGATATTCATCCTTCAGAAGAGAAGTACAGTGGGTTTTGTAAGTGCTCCGTCCACCATAGATGTGCCCAGACAGATGAGTGGGGTTGTGGCCTGGAGGAGGCCAGCCAGATGAGGGGGACCCTGTTCCAGGGGCTGCTTGGTTTGCCTGACCCAACTCTTTGTTGCGCAGGCTGAGATCACTGAGCCAGCTCCATGTCCAGCTCCTATGCAGCTGCAGAGTGGAGGAGCTCTCGCCAGGGAGCATGACGGTGTATGAGGTCATGGGAAACTAGTGAGGTGAGGTGGAGTGAGCATTTGGGGATGCGCAAGAAAACTCTGTATGGCTTTGCATCTGCACACTTTCTCTGAATCACTTAACCCTTCCCTGTGTTTCTGGATACATAGACACCATCAACTGGGCACATGCTTTGTTCACCACAGTGTTCTCTGTGAACTCTAGACAGCATAATGTGCAGAAAAGGTGGTGGTTCCTGACATGCTGGAACCACCATGTAAGGCACCAAATTATTTCAGGTGTCTTAGGTATTCTATATAGTTTTTGGTGAGGAAACTCGCATGTATATGTTACACAACCCAAACATTGTAAATGATCTTATTTTTCCATCATGATATACTTGAAACATTTCAACTCAGTTCAACTCAGGTGAAAGCCAAACAGAGTTTTCTTCTACTACTTTAGCTAGTGGAATAGGAACTAAGAAGAAAACAGACCTGAAAAACACATTTGGGCATAGATGTTCAGTAAAACAACTGAACAAGTACAATTAGGTCAGCTCACAAAGACCCTATTTAACCTTCATGCCTTTTCTTATGATTGCCAGCTAAGAATCTATCCCATGCTTTGTTACTTCCTTATGATCTACTTTGGACATAAAGATGGGTTTGAAATGAAGAGTGGGAAGTTACTCAGTTTTATAGAGGGACATGATGTGCTGGATGACTGATCGGAACTTTACCTTACGTGACTTCTGAAATCCAGACAGCACGCAAAGGAAAGAATTTGTAGAGGAATTTTAAAAACACAACAAAACAAAACGAGAGAAAAATGATGCCTGCAATTAAGGAATTGGTGCAAGGAATAAAGTTGAAAGCACACTTGGACCCAAAGGCCATGTGCAAAACAATGTTTTAAATAAGTCTCTCTGCTCCTAAAACTCAATGTGAGGGTTGAGTATACCCATAGTAATATTCTGACTAACCCCATACCCTATGGAAACAATGCTTCGGAATCACTCTGAAACCCAGTACTGCTTCTCTTATAAAGACACTTTAATGAATCAGGCTATGAAAGACCAAACTTGAATTCCTCTTGGCTTCAAAGGTCCCTCCAAGTAATTTAACTTGATTTACTGCCTCTGAGAACAGTATCAAACATATGTAGAAGAAAATTCCTCCCGTTATAAAAAAAGACTTATGCTAGAATTTATGCACCTATGACGTGTGAATTAATATTACATCTGGGTATATCTTCATCCATAACAAAGAATCTACTGTGTAATTACCGGAGACTCTCCCCTGACTGTGTCTTTTCCGTTGATGCTGATTTCACCCTTGCGGTTGGCGCGTTCTAGGTTTACCGTGTTCCAAACATTCATCTGGACCTTATTCTTGCTCCTGCACATAAATATTATGAACAGATATTTCACACAGTAAACACTACAGTATGCTACATATATGCTGGTTATAGTCTGACTGTGTATCTTGCATTTGAGAAACCGAACCCTTGAATCCATTACATGGTGATCACAGCACATATATCTTGATGATCAATGGGCCTAGATCACGAATAGAAGAAACCCCCATTTGATGAGGCTACTGCGAGTGATGTTAAGCTTATCAAGTGACTGAGTCCTCCTAAATAAATAGGATGCATACCTAATGAGAGCTGAAAAGCTTACCTGATGACAGCAGGACCCTTGCCCAAGTCATATCTAAACTCCAGGGTGCCATCATTGAGCGAGAGAGAGATGAAGTCTCCCTTTCCATCAGTCTTCTGTCCATTGTAGAATATCATGCCATTGGAGTCATTAGCCAGGAAAACAACTGTCATACTGACTTTGTTCCTAAGGAAAACACCCAGAAATGAACATGGAATTACAGTGAAAAATTTTCATTACATCCCTTGGCTGTGGTATAACTTAATCGATTTAATTCCTCATAGCGGTACCAATATCCACCCAGAAGCTAAGATCTTTTGTGGGTCAGTCAGCCCAGTGGCCCAGATTCTGCTTAGGTTACACAGCTGTCTCACTTACTGCAGGTCACTTCCATAGGTGTGCAAGCCTTTCAGCTCCAAGTAGGAGTTTCCACTGAAGAAGGGGATGTAGTGAACACTCTTGTTACTGATGAGTTCTGCCAAAGACAATGACTTCATCAGTCAGCCGAGTACGGATAGATTATTTATCCCCCACCCAGCTAAATTTAGCAACCCCGGAACTTTCGATAGAGCTGTGGCACTACACTCATGCCAGAACCCATCAGCACAGCTGCCCTGCTTTCTGACTGCCAGTGACATTGAATTAGGACATGTTAATTATGGCAGAAATTGGCAGACAGAATATAAAAAGCTAGTTTGCAGTTGAGTGAAAAAAAAATCAGCTGTTGAATGCAAAACCTGACTGTAGACATAACTTATGATGAGCCTCTCCTATTGCAGTGAATTGTAAAGGGCCATTGCCCTGCTCAATCTGCCCGGCCTACTCTGACACATCAGTGCGCAACCTTAGAGAACCTTAGTGCCGTGGGCTATCACAGATTCTGACTCTGACTGTTCTGAGAGACTGTGCACTTTGACCCGATAACTGCACAGGGCACAACTGACACTACAACAGACATGATATTATTATAACACTCGGTGTGTCGGTTGCCTTGGAGACCTCCAATATAAGTTATGTCACATATTACTCTTTAATCATTTCCAAAGGCCAGCTTTTTAAAATGTTAAATAATCACCAACATTCCTCATTAAAAAGTTATTTAGGCTGATGTAGCTGTAAATGCTTCAGCTGACATCTGAGAGCTCTTTTTTTTTCTAATCTCACCACTCTCTTTTTGGTTTCTTGCACACATGCTTAGCATTCTCCCACACGGCGGGGCACAAAAGGAAGATGGAGGAAGCAATAGGTGGAGAAGGGTAAAAAAATAATAATCAAACAAAGCCTAAATAAAACACATCGCTTATGGGCAGCCCTCTTTTGCCAGAAGCAATATCCAGAATGAAATAAGTAGAGTGGCCAAATCTGCAATTTAAGCTTTTACTTTCAAGGGGAGAGATAATATGTTTGTTCCCCCCATTTTGAATGGCTATATAAAGCAGGGAAATGGAACATAACAACACAGCCCTTCACAACATCCAGGACAGAAATCATCCATGCTATTTCTGTGGCTCTATTCTGGGTAAACAATACTACGATACGTTTTCTTCATTTCTTGTTTATTTCAGCTGGATTGCATAAGTAAATTGTTGCACATGGTTGTTAGCGCCACTGTCACTGTGGTGATCATGAGGTGCCAGGAAGCTGCCATACCTCTCTCGCAGTGGGTTCCCTCACGTCCCGCTGGGCACTCGCACTTATATTTGCCCTCAGGCAGCACCTGGCACTGTGAGGAGGGATGACACTTGTTTGGGTCGCACGGGTTGCGGGTCTCAGCACACGTTGGACCTGCAATAAACAAACAATAAATAAATAAACACATTTTCTTTAGTGGTTTTCACAATTAGCTTCCAGTGACTCTACACTTGTAGATTTGTGCGCCGTTGCAAATACGGAAAGCTGCAACGTAGTATGTTGTATCGCATTCTTTTCGTATTGATATCGGATCAAAATTGAATTGAATTAGACTGTTAGATTGTCAGTCCCAGCCCTTCTGGTTGGTAGGTGGTGAGCACAAGGTCAGCACCCACCTGAGAAGCCGCTGGGGCACCTGCAGTGGAACGTGCCAGCCTCTCGGACCTGGCAGGTGGCACTGTTGTGGCAGGGGTTGGGCAGACAGGGGCTCTCCCCGCACTGGGTCACCGCAGAGCTGTGAAGCACCTGCTGTCCATCATCTTGCAGGTCGTACACCACGTTGTTGATGTCGAGTGTGCGGACACAGCCCACCAGGCCAGAGGAGACAGACGTTTTCTCCTTTACCCTGTGGGGAGGTCGTACTTGAAGTATCAGTAACACTTCACTTAAGGGGCACAAATAATGCAGTCATACACTCTTACTTAATATATTAATCACTCAGAAACTAAGTGTGAGTCACATCCTGATCCCACAGTCATTTTCAAGTTCCTTGTGCCCCCTCAAGTAAAGTGATTTAGTCATTTAGAAAATTCAGAATATTTACCATAGGATGTTTCACTGCTTCATATATAAAAAGGTTTAGAGCAATACAAACATTTTTTTGCAGTCAAAAGAGTTACGTTTTTGATAGGTTCAGCATAATTACAGGGACATAAAAACACAATGTAAAGATGTTACTGGAGGGAATAATTAAGATGACTGGTGTGTAGAGAGTCTTACTCCTGCAGCAGCTTATCAGACACACCCCCGATGAAAAGGTCCGTGTCCAGGTTGAGGCCCTCGGTGCCAGTCGGGCTGCTTCCCTCCACACTGGGCTCACCGTCCACACTCAGTATCGCGTGCCGCCGATTGCGTATCACCACCAGCTGGTGCCAGCGGCCTGGCGTCACGCGCACTTGGCTGAGCACGGCGCCGGTACCTGAGCCAGTGTTAAACCTGCGCACGGAGCAGACAGAGTGCCCCCCAGAGATATGCAGGGGGAACATTGCTTTAGAAAGAGCAATTCCCTAGTTATGGCTGGCAGCCATGAAGTTTAACTCTAGCCAGCACTGATAGTACTTTACTTAAAGTGCCTTTGAGTGAATTTTTCACTATATAATACAGGGTTCTTCAAATCTGGACCTCAATTTCAAATCCAGGCCTTGTTTTCAGTTCTCCCAGGTAGTTGTTTAATATTTACTGATTCTGATTGGTCAGAGGCTTCACACCTGACTGACAGGTAAAGGAAAGCTGGAAAACCAGCGGAGCTCAGACCTCTATAACAGTGATTTGAATAACCCTGATATAATATACAATATGCAGATTAAAGTGTATTCAAATATATACATATTACAATCTGCTTTCCACATGTGATCCGACTTAAGATGCCGATTTGAATCAAACTGGCCCTTTTCAAAAGCACCTGAGCTGCACTCGTCCAGACACCAGTGCTAGCGACAGGAAGTCTTTTTTGCCACGTTGGCCATTAAAGAGCAGCAGGCCCGTCATCTCAGAAGCGCGGAACTCCATGGCGATCCGGACGGTGTGGTAGGCCTTCATCGTGGGAAAGGCCAAAAAGGACCTGCCCCCAAAGCTGGGGATGAAATACTTGATAGCTGGACAGGGAAAAAACAGAAACACCCAAACCTTAGGCCTGACCCTGGTGAGAAATGTGTGCACACACATTCAAATGTATTTATAGGGAAGAAAATATTTTTTTGGATAATGCATGGGCATTGCCACGTGGCACTGTTGTGACAGGAGTTGGATTGCAGGAGGGAAATAACCGAGACTTGGTGAAATGTAACTATGGTTATTTGTACCTCTTCTGTTTCCTATTAGGACAATGCTGAACTTGTTTCAGCACGAGTACCGGGCTGCTCACCTTTCTCACAGATTTTTCCTCCTCTCCCCGCTGGACACATGCATTGGAAGTCACTGCCGTTGTTCTCACAGGTCCCGCCATAGAGGCAGGAGTGCAGATCACAAGGCCTGACAGGCTCCCCAGATAGGTTCACTGGATTGGGCCTGAAGGCTTGCGTCATGGCGGTAGAGGTTGGGAAAGGAGCTGTGGTCATTGGAGCTCCCGCGGTGATGCTCTGGCTGGTATAGGGCTGCTGGGTGGTCAGAGCAGGTTGGTAATTGACTGTGGCTGCACCCATACTGATTATGGGTGTGGTCACAGTGGTGGTCATTACTGTGAGTGTAGAGAGCCCTAAGAAAGGTGACAACACAGGCCTGGTGAACACCATAATCTTCACATTATAAACATCATACTTCATTAAACTTAGGTTTATAGTTCCTTGAAGACAGATTACTAAAGTAAAGTACCCTGCTCAAAGCTACAGAATATGATTTGTTTCTAGAATTTTCTGGTCACAAGGCCTCTTGTATAACCATTACAGTACCTGCACAACAAAATAAAGCCATGCAGCTTTATCAAAATACATCAAAACAATCACTGCAAAATGGAAGATTGGGGAATGAAGAGAGTTGTGATTTCAGTAACTTATGCGTAACACATCTTTCTAAATACATGATTTTGACAGCCTAGGGAGAGATGGCAGCTTACCGTGACTGTAGAAGCGGGTGTGGAATTCCACTGGCTTCTTCACTACAATGCCTGTCTCCTTGGACGTCTTTATTTGCTTAATCAAGGCTTCCGCCACATCTGTCATAGTGTAACTAGTGTCTAAGCAAAGGAGAGGTACAGTTAGCTAAAGTACCCTTGTGCAACCCTAGACCCCAAAGCAGGCGTGGCCTTGAGGGGCTGCTTTCCCCCACTTGAGCCCCTTTCAACATACACTGCCATCCTGAGCTTTGCTAGATATTACCTATCCGGAAGGGCTGTATGTGTGAATGCAGATGTCCAAATCAGTCATACTGGACAATAAATGGACTATACCCCCCAAGTGTAAATAGACCAGGAGGAACTCTGAAGAATTCACCATGAATGAGAGGGTGTGAATGACACTTCTATCATGTTACTGGCATGAAAATCGAAGAATGCAAACATTTGAGGACAAAGAAGAAGGGTCATTCACACAAAAAAAGGCCGCAATGAACATGGGTAACTGCAGAGATAACGAGATTCGGAACTTCTGTCAATAGTGCTGTAAACAAAACACTGCGATTTCCGCAGCATTCATTTATTGTGTCATGCCCTGCCTCCTACATGCTCTATCCAAGAGCCACCCCTCAACAAAAAAAACCCTATCTTATTTCTAATAGGTGTGAATGCATCTGACATGGATAATCTCAGACTGTATGCCACATGTGTGAAAGGGAAACTTCAAATAATGTCCCAACCTGATTTTCCAGAGAATGTCCAGAGTTTATGTGTGAAAATGGCTATAGTCCTCTTAGAATACTTGCCCTGGACCCACTGCTATCTGAAAAGGTCTGCCTCTAATGTCTCTGAGTGTTGCCACGGAAACGGAACTTGGCAGAGGGGTATGGAGAAGTCTTCATGGTGAGCTCACAGAATCCCCATGGATAATCTAATTACCCATCACTTAGGAAGCCCCCTGCAGCTGAGACAGAGGCAGGCTCAGTAGAACCTTTTAAGCAAACCTTTGTAAATTGGGTCAAGCTCTAAAGTAGGGTCTCCATGTTCAGAGGCCAGGTTCACAGACATCCCTTTAACACTGGTGCTTTCTCCACTCATTTCCATAATAGGCACGATGAATTAAAATAATGTATATTTTTACATTCCACCTGCACACTGTGACCCTGCACTGAATAAGTGATAAGTCATTTCTGTAGTATGTTATGGAGTCTGTGTAGAGCACTTTGATCCTGTGTAAAGCACATTGGTCAGCCATCGGTTGCTTACAGTGTGTATGGACGTATATTTTCCACAAAACCATATTTGTTAATTGACAAGCATTGAATAAATAACACATACTACATTTGCAAATCTCATACCATTACGAAAGTAGAAAGATTATTAGAAACAGAATATTATCTAGTCTAAATCATTATTTATATCCTTATTTGTCTTAAGTACATATTTAATACATGCGTTACCAAACAGTGCCTAGTAATGATGTTTCTATGAAGTGCTGGAGTGAGTAAACTATATGGACAAAAGTATTGGGACATCTACAGGAACTTTTATGGAATCTCATTCTAAATCCATAGGCATCCATATAGAATTACCCTCCCCACTCTTCTGGGAAGGTTTTCCACAAGATTTTGGAGTGTCTGTGAGAACTTTTGTCCATTCACTGGACAGGAAGGTTTGGCTTGTAATTTCTGTTGTAGTTCAAAAGGGCTGAGGTCAGGGTCCTGTGTGGCTGGTTAAGTTCTTCCACACCTTCATTGGAGCACTGCAGCAGGGTCATGTTGTAACAGAAAAGGGCCTTCCCCAAACTATTCCCACAAAGTCAGAGGCAAAGAATTGTCCAAAATGTCTTGGCATGCTGAAGCATTGAGAGTTCCCTTCACTGGAACTAAGGCGCCTAGCTAGCTCAATCTCTGAAAAACAAACCTACACCATTATCCCTCATCTAGCAAACTTTATAGTTGTCACGATGCAGTTAGGTAGATCACATTCTCCTTGCATCTACTAAACCCAGACATGTCCATCAAACTGCCAGAGAGAGAAGTTTAATTGGTCACTACACAAAACATCTTTTCACTGCTCCAGAGTCCAGGGGCCATCCCATAAACCTGCACCCACACTGACCCTCCATAGATCAGCTTTCCCACCCCTGCTCTACATGGTCTGTCATTTTTTGGCCGAGTTTCTGTTGTTCCTAAAAGCTTCCACCTTGGAATAATACCTCTGACACCGTGAAATATCTGCCAAGGAAGAAACTTCACAGAATGGCTTATTGTGAAGGTGGCATCCTATGACAGTACCGGGCTTGAATTCACTAAGCTCTTCAGAATGACTTATTCTTTAACAAATGTCTGTAAACCTGACTGTAAGGCCAGGGTGCTTATTCTTATACACCTGTGGCAATGAGTCTGATTGAAATCCCTGAATTCAATTAATTGCAAAGGTGTGGCCCATTACTTTTGTCCATATAGTTTATGTTTATCTGTGCACTATGTTCTTGCTGCTGTATGCACCAGAATATCCCCCTGGGATCCATAAAGTTACTACTAATCTTAATCTTACCTGAGTCAAAATGAGCCTCCACTAAAGCCATGATGGAGTTGCTAGGAGCTATATTTTGAACCTGGACACTTTTAAAGTCTGTTTTGACATCTGACTTGTGAAACAATTCATTCAGCTGTGGGGAAAATAGAAAAGGAGTAATTTATATTCAGTTAATAGACGTATTATCAGCAGAATGTCGTGCCACTCTGTACAATAGCTGTAGATGTATGGAGCAGTAGAACAAGTTGGCTGTGACCAGGTTGAGCTTTCATATTCCTCTAATAAACCTACCTTGGAATATTTTAATATCATTACAAACCTTCACACCCTCATTGCTTAATAATGGCATAATCTTTAGTTTTTTGGACTTGTACAGTCTAGAGAAACAGCTATGTCTACCTTCAATACTGAGCACCTGAAAGATTATTGCTTGAATACATACAGCGTTTTCAATGCTCCTGGCAGTTTCTCCAAATAATTCAGATTTGGGATCCTCCATTTCCGGGGTGAAGAACACCTCCTGGCCATCTACCTGCTCCAGGTTAATGAAGGCACTGAACTTCATTGTAGCTGTAAGGCAAGATGGGGGCAAAGGATGATACAGTGGAGTGTTATTCTCTGCAGAGCTGTTTCACAAGGCTCACATACTGTACAGGTATCGTCCTACTCGGGGGGAGGTTAGAAAGATGCTGCGACAGTGAGATTAGTGCGAGCTCCTCAGCCACGTTCAGTGGGAGGGAACGACTGGGTGGATTGTGATGGCGCAGTGGGGTGGAGTGATGGGATCCATTTTACCAAGAAACGAGTCCTGCTTTCCCAGAAAAAGTTGATGAAGGGACAGAGAACAAAGAAGAAAGAAATTAGTTACAGAGCACAGAAATAAAGCGGGCACACTGTCACAATGCTAAGAACAGGGAGCAGCAGTTCACTGGTGTAATAAACATCAGACAGGCTCAGCAGGATATAACATTAACCTACTTACTTACTCACTGTGTGGCCATTAGCATTTTAGTCCTATCGTACACAATTTGCCACATCACCACTGCTCTAGCAGAAACATTGCCCTTATTCTACATTTTTGCATGATAAAAGAAGACATATGAAAGGGTAGATAAATAAAAGCAGGAGAGGTGAGCACTCAGCAGAGCAGGGTGCTGAGTATCGACTTGTCAAATTGCCCAAACCATTCAAGGTAACTGTCTTGGACAGATTGGGCCTGGAACAGCAGCTTGTGATTTTCATGACAGAACCCTCTACCACCCTATCCACCACGATCATCACCACCTCCTAACCAACTTCCCAGGACATCTTAGTAAGAAAAAAAAAGGTCCTTCGTTATCCCCTACAAGCTCTAGCCATACACAACATAAAAAATTAAATAAAGGGGCTATTATGGACCAAAAGAAAAAAGTTAGAATACATTTTGAGCAAAAGATAAACAGTGGAAAAAGCAGCCAAAGGAATGTGGCTGGCAACCATGAGAGCCAAGGATTGGTCATGTGGTCTTTGTATACTATAATGCAACACGGTGACTTTCTGAATGGAACGAATGCAAAATAAACTGCCCACCACAGAGTACAGAATAATGCAGACCTCCACCCCCTCCCCATAATAAGGCATACCAAAAAAACCTCTGGAGTTACAGTGTACATATAATGAGTCTATAGCAATAGGGGGCAGTGAATATCAGGGCTGAGGCCATTCATAAAGTGGAATACAAGCTAAATTCCAATTCACTGCAAGGAGTCGGAAATGAAACTGGAATTGCTCAATGGTCTAGTGAAGCATAATTGGAAATGAAATGAAGAAACAAGAAAAAGAATTGAATTCCACTACATTCCAGGAAATTACATTTCTAAAAATACTTCTGTTCAAATCCTTTGCTACTATAAATAGTATACTCTAATCTAGACAAGGCATGCATTTCCACATGTGTCACAATTCTGCAGTTATACTGTCTTCAGTCAAGCTCTCCTTATTAAATTCATAAATATTCTTCAACCTGAAAGGTACCTTCAACATTTTATTACATTCTGGAATGTAAAAATATTTCAATACTTCATAAAGGAAACCCACAAAAGATGTAATTAAAAAGAATTTCATTGAATTCAACATCCTGAAATTAGAATTCAATTCCATCTATGCTTCCTGTAGGTTTTTTCCAATTCCATTCCATTTCCTGATTTGCACTGGGATTTATGAGTGGCCCTGACCCCGAATGATAAATCAGAAGTTAGGAGAGACTGCAGGCGACATTTAAAAAGAAGAATTTAAGTTTGTTCTGTTGGATGAGCTTTATAGTGCAGTCACAGTGTAGCTTGCACAAGGGTGAGTCCATGAACAGAACAACAGGGTGTGTAGTCTTTGGCAGAACCGTGAGGAGTGTGATGACAGAATGTCACTCACGGGGACAGTTGGGTCCTTCTGGGCTGCTGGCTGCAGTGTGGCCATCGGGGCAGCAGCCGAAAGGAGCACTGTCACAAGATGAGAGGGCTTCTGCAGCTGGGAGCAGGGTGGGGACAGCTGTGGACACTAGTAGGGGACAGGCCATGTTAATAGTGTCCCTTTATGCCTTGGCTTATATTTATAAGGAACATTCTGAAGAAAGCTAACTTGACTTTTCAAGTGGAAATCAGCAATTTTTTGTTAATGTATCTTGGAGCTTTGGGAGCTAATGACCTATTAAACAGCTACACTGGACCTGCCTTGGAGCAACACAACTAATGCTGTTCGTTATGGCTATAGATGTAACCCAGAAAAGAAAAAAACATGTTACAGAGACAGACATTGAAAGCATTACATCTTAGTAGCGATTGTGTGCAATTACTTTTATACCATCAGTAGTTACACATCCACGGCGATACTTCTCATATTATTAATCTGGTATGTGGTTGAGGGCACATTGAAGGGGATATCCTGGACATGATGTCATTCCATCAGAGGACACACATTCAGTAAGGGTGATTTAGAGACTATTTCAGCTAACCATATACAGCCACAGAAAAATTAAGAGACCACAGCACTTTTTGTTCATTTCCCAATTTATGAGTATGTATCTGTAAATATTCCTCTTTGTGTGTGCATGTATGTATTTATATATATATATATAATTATATTTATTTTTTTTGCAAACTGCACTCTGGTTCTCGCTAATAAAGGGCTTGGATCTCTTAGTCTTGTCTTAATCTCACTGTCTTGGTCTTGCTGTCTCAGATCGACATAGTGGTCGGGAGATTTGGAACAAAAAGTATCCATGACACACAATGTAACGGTCGATAATGCAACATTATCATTATTTCGCTTTTCGCCCCCCTTCAAATGCAACCAATCAATGATATACATGCATTTTGTTGTGATTCAGACATTTTGCACTCATCCAATCAAAGTACATGTTATATGTGCAAAATAAGTGTAGTGCTAGGTAAACGTTAGATCCAGCATCACCGGCTATAAGATGTTGCAATCTTTAAGTGCAATCAACCACTATTTTAAAATGTGAACTGTTCTTGAAATGTAGAAAGGGCTACAATATGGGAAGCGCAGTAACAGCCTATTTACCAGCTGGCACTTCTCCGCTGGTCTCCATCGCTGTGCTTCCCTCCTCATCGTCTCCACTGGCCTGGCCACTGCCTGAATCCTCATAAAGAGACGGCGTGGAGACGTGCCTGGAGCCTGGAGGGGTGGCACGTCGGGGCTGGTGCTGAGTGGTAGTTGGCTGGGTGGGCAGAGGCAACGTGCCTGGGGTAGCCTCAGCAAACTGGGGAGGGAGGGCCTCAACTGCCTGGTTATTTTGATCCTCCGCATCTTCCATTTCAGGGAGGCGGGGGGGCGGCTCAGTGCCCTCAAAGAGGGTGGCGGCGACATTGCTGTACGTCGATGCGCCCGTAGAGTTTGTAATCCTGCTGACCTCTGGAAGTAAAAAGAGGGAATGTGTAAAGCCTGGGGTGAAATGCTTAAACTTCTCCTTCCCATTTCCAAGGTTAATGATCGCCAGCTATAGGACATCGTTTCAGAGAGTTCCTCAGCCTCATTCTCAGAAGCCCATCAGTCATCACGTTATTAATCCTCATGGGGAAATTGCTTTTACGCCTCCCTCAACTTGATCTTTGTAAGCAAGCTGCCCACGAAGGGCAGCCACCTGTAGGGGCATCCAGTGAGCTGGGGGTTAAGGACCTTGCTCAAGGACCCACAGATGTGCTGAGGCTGGGTTTGAACCGGCAACCTTTCGGTTACAGGCACACAGGCTCAGCCTACTGAGCCACACGCTCAGCACATTGCTATATATGTCATGTGTGTTGGTAGCACCTGGGGTGTATGACGCCGCAGCAGAGTGCAGTGGTAACACTGTTACTTAACTGTTACTATAAGTAACTTAACTGTTACTTAAATATTCAAGCTCCAGCATTTATACAGCAGCCATTCAATGTATGCTGCTGCCAGGACGCAGAACCAAGCACCAGCTTTTATTTAATCAATGAGAGTGGATCCCCCAGTGCCCCCCTGCATGGCTAAGACAAAAGTCACGTCTTCCCTTTGTGTGCTCAGTCAATATATAGAGAGTATTCCCTTTTGGGAATTCTCCAAACTCAAATAAACCACTGCCATAATCACTGCCAATTTGAAAAGCAATTGGTTAGCAAAGTGTGACTAATTAGCACCTAGTCTGTTGGTGAGATTGAGCACTGATGGAATCTGGGGGAATGGAGGGAAACTTGACACTTGGCTGCACCTCCCACCACTCAAAAGCTGGAGGCAGCCAGTCTGAATCTGTGCCAGACTCTGAGATGCAAAGTGCCTAATGGGACAGGCAGAGTGCATTCAGTGGAATTGTGGCTTCCTTTTGATTAATGCTTAATTTTGTTTTTGTAAAGTTCAGTCGGAGCACTGCAGTTAAGGCAGCCTTTGAGCATAAAAGTCATTATCATCTGCACTCTGATTATCTATAACAGCTACCTATCATGGTGTTTCTTCTGCTGATAATAATATTGGGTATAAACCTCACAACTCGAATAACCAAAGCTGAACTGCAGAAATGCTGTTTAGCATCCAGGCAGATTTCAGCCCTTCAAGTGAGATCTCCTTACAGGAACCTTCAAATTCCTGAAGGGCCACAGCCTTTAATGAATTAAAAAGAACATTTCCCACATCACCACCATAGTTTTATGATCTGCAGAGGTGAGATTTTGACATTTGAACTATTCATCATCGCAGAAGCTGCTTGCGTGGGGAAGACTGGCTATGGAGGCAATATGGAATATTAACCAAGACGATTCTAACTCCTCAAGTGGATGAGGCTCTTACCTTGGCACTGACCCTGGTGGACCACAGTAATATGTTTGTTCTGGCGACAAGCAATAGTCTTCAGCTGGCACTGGTCGGCATATGTTATCCCGTCAGAACCACATACCTGTTAAAAGACAGCCTTTCAGAACTATACACCTGCTAACACAGATCTAGCTCCACTCTTTAAAATCAACTGAAGTAGTGGTGGGGGACACACATTTAAAATGACACCTGTCACAACATATAGGTCAAATCTGTGGCACTAACCTTAGTCTGATTCCCCTCAGGACAGTCTAGTGAGGGACACTCACAATGGACCTGACTCTTCTCCTCAACACAGATAGCACCAAACTTGCAGGTCAACTTTGCACAAGAAACTGGGGCATCAAGGCCTTGGACCAAGCATGATGGGGAACAAAGAATGAGAGATACAGGAATAGTAGAAAAATTATTATAATTATAAATATTCTTGTCAATTCCAGTCATTGTTCAGAAATGAGATGTATTCATTGTCAATTCCTAAGGCATACAACTAAAAACAAATTTATTCCATATGCTTCTAATGTTAAAATATTACATTTACATCACTTTCTGTTCAAACCATAGGTGGGTCTCATTACTGGATTTCCTTTTATAAGACTCAAGATCATCAAATGCTTTAGTCCAAACTTTTACTGTAAAATGTAGATAGCTGTATTATTTGCTATGGAAAGACAACATCTGATAATCAACTGTACATGGTTAATAGCCAGTATTATTAGTTATACCTAATGGGTGCCACCAAACCTAGACAGAGATGGTAATCTCTCATAGACTTTCTGCACATCACTGTCATACTTTTCATTTACACTTCCTACAAGGAAAGCTTTAATACGCCTCTCCATTGATCTCAGTAATGAGGTGTTGCAGCCCTGTAAACTATAAGCACTGTACTGTGGCATAACCCCAAAAAGGTGTCTTTTCATGGAACCATCAGGTAAGGCAAAAACAATCACACTACATTCAGGGCTGCTAAGATCACTCAGCTTAGTCACTCTAACGCTCAGCCAATGTCATATCTGATTTAGGTGTGGGTTGTGTACACCAGTTTAAAGGCCACTGGATATATAAGATTTCCTGTCCAGGTTCAGTTGAAAAGATTGCACAGCTGTGACAAGCATAAAACAAATATGTATAATAGCAGCCAGCAGCAATGCAACTGTCTTAAACAACCTTATTGGACTTGGTTTGGAGCCTGTCGCAGAAGGCACGAGGCAGGGAACAACCCCGGGACACCATTCACAATTTAGCAACTCCAATTAGCCTCAGCATGTCTTTGGACTGTGGGGGGCAACCAGAGTACCAAGAGGAAACCCCACGACAACATGGGGAGAACACTTTTATCATGTGTTCGAGTCCCACCTCTTCTGTTTTTGTATTTTGTTCCCTTGTGTGTCATTGTATGAATTTTTTAGTTCCTGTGTCTTAAGATTTGTATTTGGTTTTGGTATTTTTTTTTGTACCCATGCTTGATTTTCTACCTGTCTGTTATTCCCCAGTGTTCATTTCTGTTTCCCTGGTTAGTTCTTAATTTCCCTGTTCAGTTCCCAGCGTTAATTAGTTCTACCTGTTGCCTGTTCTTGTTCCTGCCCTTGTGTGTTTTCCTGATTGCTCGTTGTCCTGAACCTTCCCCTATTGGTTAACTGTCTGTTTCACTCCTGCTTGTCATTACTCTGTTCAGTTTTTGTATTTAAGTTCCTGCCTGAGGTTGAGTCCGAGTGGTTCATTGTTTGTGATGGTTTGTTTGTTGCCTACTTGCCTGACCCCCTTTTTAAATTTAGTCTTTGTTTATCCCCCTCTGTTTTTGACCCCATGTGGTGTTTTTTTTTATTTTTTTTGTAGTGTTCTTAGTGTTTTCTGTTTTGTTGGATGAATCCCCATTTGTCCCGTGAGCCGCCATTGGGTCGTCCATTTATGTGCCTGCACTATGCCTCCTCCCTGCTCCAAACCCACCCGGATCCATAACACAATAATAACCTGTAGTTTTTAAACATGTTGCAATTCTGCCTAAAAAATCAAGATATAGATTTTTGGTCATTATCGCTCAGCCCTAGGGCAGAAACCTAAAAATTCTTGTAAGGTTGCAGTTTATGATATCCTGTTATCATGCCAGAAAAGAAAAGCTACTATTGAATGATAGATATCAATAGAACAAAGGTTATGAAGACAGGAATATCAGTTAACATCGATCAACACTGAAGGGTCCAGCAGTCATGATATACACTGATGGAGTGGCAGTTGGCAGAGCTCCGATGGACCAGGAACAAACTTCAAAAATGTTAAGAATCAGAATTGTTCAGAATATGGTGTTTTCTGTGAGCCTTTACAGATTTTTGAGAAAACCATGGGCTGCAAGGAAAACGAATATGTGGATTACTGATCAAATCAAGCCTGGATTTTCACTCAAAGCAGAAAAGACCAGACTAGAGTTACCTTATTTTGGGCATATGTTTTTAGAAAATCCAGTGCAAATCCAGAAAATTGTAACTCAGTAAAACCTTAGATTGTGAATAACTTGGTCTGTGAATGTTTTATAAGACGAGTAAAATATTTAAATTAATTTTAACTTGATAAATGAGTGAGGTCTTGCAATACGAGTATTACGTATATGTTTTGTCTGCCTAGCGTCACGTAATCACAACTGAGCCGAAGATTTTCTTCTGCCACTCACTGCAGGATTGTGAATGGGGGCGTAGCAGTGCGAGCAATGAATCTGTTTAATGACAATGAATGTCCACATTTCTGCGAAATCAAAAAGAAGGCAAAAGCAGCTGTTATTGGATAGGTTCCTTCCATTAGTTATAGTGAAAGTCGTCCTACAAAATAACCCTCCTCTTCTCCTCTCTCTCGTCTCCCTCACACCATCCACGATTCTTTTCAAAGGTGAAGTGCAGGTTAATCTGTTTTATGTATTTTTACTTTATATTTTGTATTAATCATTTTAATATTAATATTTTTGGGTTGTGGAATGAATCATTTGAGTTTACATAATTTCTAATGGGAAAATTCGCTTTGAAATATGTGTGCTTTGGATTACAAGCACGTTTCTGTAATGAATTATGCTCGCAAACCAAGGTACCACTGTATATAGAAAAGGCCAACAAACAACCAAAAAAAAGATCACAAACATGGACATGCTATTAGGAAGACTGGAAAAACTAATGGAAGTCAAGGCATTCTGGAGGAATGTTCTCTACATACAGTAGTTGCCAGGAGTCATATAATAATAATTCTGAATGAACGTCTGACCTACCTTTGTCGCAGCCATTGGCACCCATGTGGGTGCCATTGGGACAGAGGTTACACTTGAGTCCCTTCACACCAGTCTTACAGGAGCACAGGCCGGACATTTGCTCACAGTCATCCCGCACCGAGCCCATGGGATCACAGTTACATGCTGGAGTGAGTAAGGAAGACAGGGACTAGTTGCTGAGGGCATGATTTTACAGTTATCCATTTACAACCTTAGAAGACTGACCTGTTAGCTTCCTACCAAAGACACACACATTCTTCAAAGTCTACGCTACCCTGCAAGTGACCTTGACTGATCCTGCAGCTCAACAATGCTGTTATTCGCGTCTCATTCAGGCAAACCGTAATCAGGAAAACCCCATCTAGATGGCAGAATTCAAATTGAAACACTTCCAAGGACAAAGCTCACTGTATTCCCCTTGACGGAAACAGGGCAATAAATAAATCTAATCTCTTCAATAAAATTCCTCATTTATTACAATATATTATGTAGACAAACTAAATCACCGATAAGGGTGGCAGCTATATGTGATGCATCCAAGAGGGGCCCTTACGCGTGCAGCCGCTGCTCTTCTCTGTGGCAATGCCGCGGAAGTTCCAGAAGCCTGGCTTGCAACGGTCACACTTTGAGCCACCAACGCCAGGCTTGCAAGAGCACTGGCCACTGACAGGGTCACACGTGCTGCCATAGGAGCCGTATGAATTGCAATGGCATGTGCCTGTGGGGCGGGTGACGGAAGCTCATGACATCACCAGCTACCAAAATTATTTATGTATCCACAAGTCACAATTCAACTTTATACAGACATTCAACGGGAACCGAAGGGACATATCAATGTACACGCAGCAGAGCATCAGCTAATATGATCTCAGTTAAATTTATTTCAATACACCATGTTAGGTGCTGCACAGTGAACAATGCATTAATAATTCAGAAGAACGGCAAACCCAAATTTATCTGTGCTGCACCTGTAGGCAGGTCTGGTAATGTTGACATTGCAGGTTATGCACACAATTATCACATCGCTCAGATCATGAAGGGCAGCTAGGTGAGACTCAAATTTATGCAAAGATATTTTTACTCTATCAAAGGCAATACCGCATAGCAAGCTTTATAACTGAGCTGTTCCTTTTCAAGATTATCTAGTGTACTATATACTGCTCAAAAACATTAAAGGAACACTTTGAAAACACATCAGATCTCAATGGGAAAAAAATCATGCTGGGTATCTATACTGATATGGGCTAGTTAATGTGTTGGGAATGATGTCACATTGATGATTGAAATAAAAATTATCAACCTACAAAGGGCTGAATAAAAAAAAATCTAAGTGAAAAAATGATGCAGCAGGCTGGTCCACTTTGCCGAAATTTCATTGCAGCAACTCAAAAACACACTCAGTAGTTTGTATGGCCCCCATGTGCTTGTATGCATGCCTGACAATGTCGGGGCTCCTAATGAGACGATGGATGGTGTCCTGGGGGATCTCCTCCCAGATCTGGACCAGGGCATCACTGAGCTCCTGGACAGTCTGAGGTGCAACCTGGGGCTGTCGGATGGACTGAAACATAATGCCCCAGAGGTGTTCCGTTGGATTGATGTCAGACAAGCGTGGGGGCCAGTCAATGCTATTTGTTCCACCATCCTACAGGAACTAACTGCATACTCTTGCCACATGAGGCCGAGCATTGTTGTGCGCCAGGAGGAACCCAGGACCCACTGCACCAGTGTAGGGTCTGAAAATAAGTCCATGGATTTCATCCCGATACCCAGTGGCAGTCAAGGTGTCGTTGTCTAGCCTGTAGGGGTCTGTGTGTCCCTCTATGGATATGCCTCCCCAGACCATCACTGACACACCACCAAACCAGTCATGCTGAACAATGTTACAGGCAGCATAATGTTCTCCACGACTTTTCAGACCCTTTCACATCTGTCACATTTTCTCAGTGTGAACCTACTCTCATCCGTGAAAAGCACAGGGTGCCAGTAGAGGACCTGCCAATTCTGGTATTCTACGGCAAATGCCAATCGAGCTCCACGGTCCTAGGAAGTGAGCACAGGGTTCACTAATGGACATCGGGCCACCCTCATGAAGTCTGTTTCTGATTGTTTGGTCAGAGACATTCACACCAGTGGCCTGCTGGAGGTCATTCTGTAGGGCTCTGGCAGTGCTCCTCCTGTTCTTCCTCGTACAAAGGAGCAGATACAGGTCCTGCTGATGGGTTAAGAACCTTCTATGGCCCTGTTTAGCTCTCCTAGAGTAACTGCCTGTCTCCTGGAATTACCTCTATGCCCTTGAGACTGTGCTGGGAGACACAGCAAGCCTTCTTGCAATTGGCATGTATTGATGTGCCATCCTGGAGAAGTTGGACTACCTGTGCAACCTCTGTAGGGTCCAGGTATCACCTCATGCTACCAGTAGTGACACTGACTGTTGCCAAATGAAAAACTAGTGAAAAAAACAGTCAGAAAGGATAAGGAGGGAAAAATGTCAGTGGCCTCCATCTGTTAAATCATTCCTGTTTTGGGGGTCGTCTCATTGTTGCCCCTCTAGTGCACCTGTTGTTAATTTAATTAACACCAAAGCAGCTGAAACTGATTAACAACCCCCTCTGCTACTTAACTGACCACATCAATATCCCAGAAGTTTAATTGACTTGATGCTATACTCTGATTAAGTGTTCCTTAATTTTTTTTGAGCAGTGTATTTATAATGTGCAATTTGCCTAACCTGAGCGCTGCTTTTGACAAAAGCGTCTTGCAAAATAAACATAAATGTATATAAAGTCTATTAATTTCTTAAGGCATAGTAATATAGTATTATGTATAACATGCTTGCTGATACCTTAATTATTTCACAACAGCAATTCCTATTGAATATTTTGATCAGTTCCCACTGATAGGGATGAAATTTCAGGGGATCGGCACTCACTTGGGCATCCCGCTAAGGCCACGCCAAGGGCTGCTGTCTTTTTGTCGAGGCAACATCCATAGGTAGTCTGACTGCAGTCTTGGATTGTTTCAGGACTTGGTAGGGAATTCAAAGGGGCTGCCAATAAACACATGGCCATAAGTAAGCATACCAGCATTTCAGGGGGACACATTTGAAAGGAGTGGTTTATACAGCGTGAAGCTGAGATGCAAAAAAATCCCAAGAAAATTGCAGGAATAGAATCTGGCACAATACAGTGAGAGTTTTGAGGCAGGGAGTCACAGAGCTGTCATTCTGTGCTGAAATAATAACCCTGTTTAAAATGCAGATAACCACAGTTTAAAATTGAGGCATGGAGGTGGATTGTGGACTTTCCCAGAAAACAAACTCTGCTGCTTTGGTCGGAAGTATGACAGCTCATTCTGCGTTCATTCTGATGAGTATAAATCCCCAATTGAGGTTATGTTTATCATATAAAGCTTTCCAAGGACAGCAGTTAGTAAGACATGTATGGGTACAGCTATGATACTGTAAATGGCCCAAGGAAAAGGAGCATCAATTGTGAGAAAGGCTTGGACAAGGACTTTTTGATCCTTGTCACTTGGTACAATGAGCTGTAGATGCTAAGCTATGGCCAGGGCTACAGGAGAGATAATAAGTGGGTGGTTCCTACTGGGGAACACATGGTCATGTGACATGGTTCATCACCCCCATCAGTAGGTCTTGCTTAGTATTACTTATCCAGTATGTTTTTTTTTTTATCGCATCTCATCACATTACTTAGAGGTAGGGAGAGTGGATGTGGTGAGGGGGCAGACACGGAGACTCACCCATACAGGGCCCCTGGTTGTGTATCTGCAGTTGGATTTGCTTCTCACACTTGGTCTTCCTGATCTCACATTCACTGCTGTAGTTGCGCCCATCTGAGCCACACACCTGTACAAAGTAAGGACGTAGATGTTGGTGAATCAGGTATAGGGAGCATCAAGAGAGGCACTAGACTAGGTGTGATTCATAGTACCTGACTGCGTGGGACACTGTGGCAACTGATCTCACACACACAACGGTCATCCTCTGCGTCTTCGTCCCATGTGCCCCCAAACTTGAGGCAGCGTTCTTGATCACGGCCACTGTCTGACCCTGAGCCAGAGCCACCAGATCCATATTCTGCAGAGCAAAGAGACAATGCTCAGATACAAGAGACACACATTTCTAAGATGGTCACTGGTGACACACACAGACCAGCCATAGACCCTCACATACATTGGTTCTTGAACTCATCAGAACTCGAATTTCGTAAAAGTTGAACCAACCAGTTTGAAAAAAAAAATGAACTAGAACTCAATCTGAATCTCAGAAGTCAAACCGTGAATGCTGACCTAAGATAACTTGTATGCGCAGGGAAATGAGTCACACAGCACGTCTCTCAGCGGAAACAAAGGGTTCAGTCTCAGCCTCGCATTATGTAATAAAATACATTTAAAAACAAAGATTTCTCATTATTTCAATATTAATAATAAACCAGTAATACATTTAATTATAATAATATTGTCATGCCTAGCGGGGACGAAATGCAGACAAAGGTGCAGATGTCTGATTATCAGGGAATACAGGGTTTAATTACAGGTAAGGCAAGCAAAACGCAGACAGACAAAACAATGACCGGACTGGGGAAACAAATTGAAACACGGACTAAATACATAGGACTAATGAAAACAACCAGAAACAGCTGATAAACATTGGGATTCCACACAAGTTAAAGAGGGGGCATGGCACATGAAAGGACCAGATGATTGGGGCAGGATACATTGTTTGGATACAATTATTTTCTTACTTTAAAAATTACTGTTTTGATAAATACGCTTAGATATGTTTAGTACAGTATATGCTCTTCTCGTTTTATCTGGTTCATTTTGTGTTTAAATGCTAAAAAAAAACATATTTCGGTGTAATTTTTTGGGGCCGGGAAACAATTAATTGGTTTTCCATTATTTCTTATGGGGAAAATTCGATCAAAACTCAAACTTTTTAGGATTTGATCTGGAGTTCTGAACGGATTAATTTAGAGTTCTGAGGTACCACTGTACTCACATCTCCAAAATTTCTGAAAAAATAATGTATCATATTTTAACCGCATTGATTATTTTTTTTTTTTACTACACTAATGGGGACCACACAGATTGGAGATATAGCAGGAGTGTTGAAAAAATTTACATTCATAGAACATTCAGTGCACCTTCATAATGCATTCAGAGAACATTCATAAGCAGCATGCAAGCACACCTTAACATCCTAACATCCCCTAACAGCTTTAATATACATTAACAACAAACAGTACATGATTATACAATTATAATGTTTGGTATTCTTATATAATGATTGCTATTAATGTATATTACAGTTGGTAAGGGATGTTGGGATGTTATGAAATACATAAATTAGTATATAATATGAGATTTTTATGAATACTTAATGAATATATTACTAAGGTGTACTGAAAGTTTTATGAATGCAATATAAAAACAATATGAAGGTGCAGTTGAAAATGGCTCAAATGGCACAATTCAGTTAGGCCTAGTTTGAATGAAAAAAATTGCATGAATGACATACATCTTACTAATCAAAAATGCAGTTGATGCAGTATTTTGAAGGATATTGTTTCACATCACTCCTGATACAACATCAGATGCATGATACAAAACCTCAAATACCTGAACCTATGTTAAGCAAAGGTTAGCCGCAGCTGATGAAGACCTTTCACTACTACAAATGGGCAACTATACAATTGCAAGTACATTTGTACATTTAATGTCCAATGTATTTTTGGCCCGCTTTGTTCATATGGCTGCATTTTTCTGACATTAGTTATTTCATGGATCATAAAATACCACAGGCCGTTGCATTATTATATTTAGTGTGATATAGCTGAAAATTGTCGTTTCTAATTCTCCAAACTGATCCATGGTTTTTGTCTATCATGGATTGCTGTCGTATAAAATATTTTGTATTACTTACCTTTTGATAACATTTCATTTATTTTATAAAAAAAAATGCTTAAATTGTAAATTTCATAATTGTATCAAAATTATTTAAATATATGTTGAGAATCCTGCGTCAATTCTGTTGCAATATCATACCTTCCCTTTAAATTGCTGGAATTATCTTCCACAACTATGTAAGCTGCAGGAAATGATGGCACTTACTCTTACTGATAAGATCATAAGCACATTGAGGTATGTATGCTCTTCCCTTATTTTAATATACAAATTACTTGGACCAAGAGTCTTTTTTTAATGTTAAACTTGTTACCGCAATATCATTAGTTTGCTGATTGATAGACTACCTCAGAAAGATCAGATGTCATTTGTGAGCACAAAACCAGCCATGCAATTAAAAACTGTACTGTTCTATTTACTGCAGAAGAACCTGGTGTGTGGGACAAATGTGTTTTTTTCCAAAAAGGACAGAGTGGTATCACTTACACTGCAGCACCATTCTAGAGAGTCTTATCATCTCAAGATGTGTTCACTTAGCTAATACATATATCCAGGAACATTTTCATCCTTCTCCACAATGGATCCTGTGTTGAGTTATTCCGATTAACTGCTAAGTGACAAAGGAAAACAGGAAGACCACTTGTAGGGCTTGAAGCACCAACTTTCTATTAAAGTGTGTTTTTTTTAATCACGACACTATCTACTGCTCCTCCTTGGGCTTAAAACCACTTAATACAAGTACAGTGATCCCCCACTATATCGCATTTTAGTTATCACGGCCCCGCTATATCGCAGTTCAGCTATCATGGCCCCGCTACATCGCAGTTCAGCTATCATGGCCCCGCTACATCGCAGTTCAGCTATCATGGCCCCGCTACATCGCAGTTCAGCTATC
>JAABNY020000069.1:96125-106161 GCA_015164015.2 Brevimyrus niger
ATGGCCCCGCTATATCGCAGTTCAGCTATCATGGCCCCGCTATATCGCAGTTCAGCTATCATGGCCCCGCTACATCGCAGTTCAGCTATCATGGCCCCCTACATCGCAGTTCAGCTATCATTGCCCCGCTATATCGCAGTTCAGCTATCATGGCCCGCTATATCGCAGTTCAGCTATCATGGCCCCGCTATATTACTTTTTCCCCCACACAACACATGCATCACATCTGCGTATCGCGTAATTTGCTTGTTGTCTGATTGATGTCAATGTGATTGATGTAATTTTTGTGAACTTTTTGTTTTGTGTTGAGCCTTATGATTTAAGGCTTAAACTATTAAAAAAAATTATTTATATGCTCTTTCTATATGTAAATCCATATCTATGTTGCGCAAGAACAACCTAAAACACAAAAGAGTAAATGAAAATAAAGACCTGGGGCTTATAGTTTCTGTCCGTTTATATCACTGACACCCTATGGCAGACATGGGCCAATGGAAACATCAGCTGCAGCTATTCACAAAGCACAGCTCATTTACTGTAGACTGTCGCTTAGCAAGAAGGCTTCATAAAAGCTGCCAGATATCATGGTGCCATCATGTCAGAAGGACAGTAGATAATTTACAGAGAGCAGGATGCAACAAAACATGCACTCATCAGCAATTCTGCTGAAAACAGTGTGTCGATGAGAGAGCTTAGTGGAGAATGGCTACATCTTAAAGTTAAAGATCAAATGTGCGTGACCAAACGTAGATGCAGTCGAAATGACAATGTATTTCCCAGATGGCCCTGTCACCCCTCCCCACCATCAAATCTCTACTCCTCCCACACCCACAGCCTGTATATAATACATAAAATGTTGTTGTGAAGTGGTGATAAGAATCATCAAATATTTTGATAATAGTGAAAAGGTGAAGTGTCATCTGGTGTCACTATGTGGGGTTGCTTAAATTTTTGTGTGATTCATCTATTCCATACAGTATGTCTGCAGTATGAGATGTATGAAATACTTCTTTTTGCTCTGTCAAATACTTTCCGAGTTATTGTGCTAATGAGATAGGTCTCAAGTGATGACAGCTAATCAGTCCCAAAATCATATGTATTCCCCATCTGGGGGATACAATCAAAGAGTGCAGTGCTATGTCAGAATGAATAAAATGCTATAACATCAAAAATAGTTCATGGCTGATACAAAAAAGATGGAAATAGAAAAAGTGACAAACAGACATGACAGATGACCTTAATATTTCAGCTATAGAGGCACAGATGCTTACATCACCTTCTGCTCTCCCAGCCCTATTTCCCTTCCACCATGCCCTCCAGATTGTTCCGCTGCAAGTAGCAATGTGCTGTACGGCAGTGACAAAAATGCACAATACAATGCTACTTGCAAATCAAGCCCCCTGGGCCAGGGTATCTGTACCACCCTTCTGAGTCACCACACTCACCATTCTCATATAGCGAGTCCTGCACCTGGCTGGGTACCAACAGATAGTTGCTGAAACGGGCGAACTTTAATGTTCCGGAATTTTACAGGCAGGTAATTCATTACACACAGGCGGGTAGCATTGTAGCCCGCAAAAATAACATACAGTGGTACCTCAGTTCTCAAACTCACTAGAACTCGAATTTCTTGAAAGTCAAACTAACCAGTTTGACCTAGAACTCGATCATGATATCAGAAGTTGAACCGTGAACGCCGACCTAATATAAATTGCACGCGCTAGGAAATGAGGCATACTGTACTACAATGCAATTCTTACTTGAATGCCTACTTCACAGAATGGACGATTAACCAAATAAAGCAGCACAACATTACAGTATCTGACAATAAATAAACCACTAACTTACGTGTATTATTACAGCATTTATGTTATTTATTTAAACTTTACACTTTATTTTACCAGGTAAAATCAGTTCTCACTCCTTTGCGTGCTATTCAAAAGAAATAGCAGATTACGCATCGGAACTGCCTGGCATACAAATGTCATGCGTGTAACTAAACTCTTCAGCCAATAGGGGCAAAGGTGTGTTGTCACGGAGGCAGTTCCAGTTTGTGCAGCCAAGTAAGAGGTTGCAATGCATCTAACCATAATGCATTGTGTCAGGATCAGAATGCATTGCTATAAGTCAGTGCTGTAACAAAGTCAAACGCACCCAATGACTGGACTAGGGAAACAAACTGAGACGTGGACTTAATTCAGATGACCAATGACAACAACCAGAAACAGCTGATCACATGGGGATCCCACATGAGGTTAATGAGGGGGCGTGGCAAACAGAAGGAGCGGAAGATCGGGGCAGGACAGGCATAATGTTGGGATAAGATTTTTATCGTTTTGGAAGCCATTAAGAAATGGCTTTATCCCGTTGATTTTGTGTTTAAATGCTTAAAAAACATATTTAGGTGTAATTTTGGGGGGCGGGAAACAATTAATTGGTTTTCCATTATTTCTTATGGGAAAAATTTGATCAGAACTTGAACTTTTTAGGATTCGATTCGGAGTCCAGAATGGATTAAGTTCGAGAGTCGAGATACCACTGTATAAGCGAAAATATCTATGTATTAGACTATCATGTACAAATTGTCATCATTACAGTGTGTTCAGTATGTCGAGGATACCTTATGGTGCTTTTGATTATTTCTCTCCAAGTCGGAACTCAGATGAAAACATCACGAAATGTCACTTCTAATTAATTAATATTATCCTTTATTGTCCCTCATGGGGAAATTCTTTTTACGCCTCCCTCACCTTGCTCTTTGTAGAGCAAGCTGTCCGTGAAGGGCAGCCACCTGTTGGGGCGCCCAGGGAGCTGGGGGTGAAGGGCCTTGCTCAAGGACCCGCAGACATGCTGAGGCTGGGCTGGAACCAGCGACCTTCTGATTACAGGCACACAGCTTAGCCCACTGAGCCACACACTGTATTGAGCTATGGTTTGTTAATCTGTGGTTTTCCTGGTCCTTCTCATGGTCTTTTTGTTTCGTTTAAATAAACCTCCATTGCCTGGTGATCGTCACCCTCAATACCGCCTGCACCATGCCCAGCCGCCATAACACTAATGATCAATCACAGGTCCAATACATGACACAAAACTTCTTTGAGTGCTTGAGATTTTATAAACTGTCATATAAGCTGAGCAACAGTCGCCATACTGAGGTATGTATATGGTAGAAATGTAGCGTTACAGACTCTAAGCAATCAAAAGTGATTTAAACCTTATATTACTTAAAACAAGGAGAGACAAGTTTTCATGAGATGAGAAAAAAAAAAATCACAAACAAGATCGTTGTGTGTTGTACCTTCATCACATCTGCCCGTCTTGACGACATCAATTTTCATCTTGAGGACACAGGAGTCGAGGTGGCGCTCGCAGTTATTGTCATAGGTGACGCCGTTGCTGCCGCACACGGGGGAGAAGGGCTCTCCCTGACAGGATGGACACTCACATTTGTTCCTCACACAACGTGCCCCCCATGTGCACAGGCTACCCCCACATGTCTCTGTGGACAAGCAGAAGAGGTTTTGTATTTACGCTGGAAGAAGCCATGTCGGATGTTCATAAACCATACTGGGGTGGGGTGGGTTATAGTAACTATCGTTGGAATATAACGGTGTTAATTGAGCGTTACTGAATATTGTGGAAGAGTTGGGGTTAGGGTTAGGTTTAGGGTTAGGTTTACGGTTAGGGCCATGCAGTCATGCTTGTCTACATCAGCACGCATACTCAACTGCACTGTCCTTGGGCGGCCACCTTCAGATCCTTCTGCTCAGTGCAAGCTTGCACATTGAGCTGGCACTCACTGCTGTAGGTGGTGCCGTCTGTGCCACACACAGGCTGCTGAGTGTCAATGCACTCGGTGGGGCACACGCACTGTCCTGTCTGCCCATCACAGATTGCCCCAAATGAACAGTTGCCGCAGGGTTCTTCTGAGGGAGGAAATTTAGAAAAATTCAGCCACACCATATTTTGTTCAGAATGTCCTCTGAACTAGTCTGCTGATCTGTGATATTTTTTTGCATTTTTGAAGGAAGGGAAACAAAGGAGGTCCAACAATTCTGGCTTCTGGCAACCCAACATTCTGAATTTCTATTACACACATCTGGTTGTGAGTTTTCCTTAAAAATTCCTCATGAACTACAGTAGAAAAAAATCTGAAAGCAAATTCAAATCCCACACAGGGCGTTTGGGATAGAAATGATAAATTAATATATTTCACTGTTCAGCTGAAGATAGGTACATCTCTTGCAGTAGCACAGACCCCTGCAACATTAGTCTGCTTATCTCACTTTAACAATACCCATTAGACCCTGGGGCCTAGAGCGCGAAGACCTGTATCACAACTGCAGTGTTAGTCTGCTTATCTCACATTAACAATATCCATTAGATTCTGAGGCCTGCAACTTGAAGACTGATATCGCAGTTGAGTTCCTACAAGTAGCACCACTTTAAAGTCCTGTTAGGGGCATCCGGAGGAGATTACGCTGCATGATGGAGTCTGTACCACCCCTACAGGGAGAGAAACCCTTTTGGGCACCGGCAGATTAACTTCTCTGGGGAGCTTATGTTGACATGGCCACTTGAACTATTTTGTGAGCTGAAAGAGAAATGAGAATTTAAAAAAAGGTAACATGATTAATCCCTGTGGAGTGCCACAGCGGGAAAGTCTGCTGGGCACGGCTGCTGGCTATAAAATCTGTAAAAGGCGGGGAGGGGTGCGAATAGATCAGGCATTTAACTTTTGCATTGGTCTTGAAACAGGGCTCCTGATTGGACCAGGGCCCTAGAAGCGGGCCCCTGACTGTGGTGGAACCCTAGTGACCCTAAATGATCACTGGGACAGACCTCTCACAAGACATAATTGTCTACATTACTGCAAAAACGTGTACTGCTTGGTTAGAATTCATTGTGGTTCAAAATACTTCTTTCTTGTATCAAAATACTTCTTTCTTGTTTTGATGTATGCCAACTTGTGACCTACATTTCTCCAGTAAGCTGTCCCTTACTAATAATCTCTTTAAAACACGTGGATTGACTACAGACACGTACCTATTTGTCACTCACTGTCTCTAACACACAAAAACATTCAAACGCTATATAAACATTCAGACATACAAACACGGTTGACACATATATTGTTATAAAAGTTCCCAGCTTTTGTACACATCATAGCAAATGGCCTCAGCCTAAATCACTTAGGAAGGTGACAGAGCACATCACCTGGAACCAGCTGTGTCTTGGACCTAAGTTTAACTTTACTCAAGAGTGACAGAAAAGGCAGCTGATGTATTAGAATACATATAACAATCAACAGTGTGCATTTTAAGCAGAAATACCCCATTTTAGTGAACCAATGGGTAACCTGTCACTTTAAAGCCATGTGGAGGTTAGTTTCCAAATTCGCCCCACCAACGATCCCATTACCCCAAGTAAGTGATGGTTCAGTTCCAAATATTCAGAAACAGGAAAACAGTGTAGCATCCACAAAAACAAAGACATATACACAGGTGTAAACCCTTGGGCAGCTGCTTAGATGGCTGACAGGAAACACCTGTCTCATTTACATTGACATATTTTTTCCTGCCATTTTATACCAATAAGCAATAATGCATATGAAATGTATATGGGCGCTTTTCCACCACACCAGGTACTGCATTTTTATAATAAAGTACCAGTACCAAGTTCTAGTAGCAACAGTGCAAAACCAGCTGAGGTACGTTTTTGTTACTCTGGTACTTTTATTACTTTTGGACATGAAATGCTTTCTTTGTAGATTGGTTATGCAAATAACCTGCCTCTGAAACACAATAAAACCACTGTCTTGAAAAAGGAGTAAACAAAGAAAATTAAAAAAATAATAATCATAATGGATACATGGACAAAAAGAGCCACAAACTATAAGTGCGATTTAGTCAGAACAACAGATTGTGGTGAGATTTTGTATAACATGCTAGGACAGTAAAGTATTGGGAAATTTCCAAATATGTGATTTTCTTGAAATAAATACTGGGGTACTTATAAAGCAAAAAAAAAATCTCACAAACCCATCCAAGTGAGTTAAACAGAAAGGATGAAATTGATTATGATTGTCTCAGAGAATCCATGCAAAAGCAGAGGTAAACTTTAAACAGATTAGACAGAGTAAAAAAAACTTAAATTTCCGACACTACCATGTCCATACTGAATTGAAGGTAAATAAAAGCCGGATTTCAGTCTATCTGACTAGCGATGTAAGAACTGCATATGCGTAACATGCAACGTTATTAGTATTACCACACATATCCAGCCCTATAATATACTACAGCCATTTTTCAGATTCAATACAAAATACCCTACCTTGTGTTGTGATGTCATTCAGTGCCAGTATCCAGTGGAAAACCAACACCTTGAGCATACTTTTCTGGAACTTTCTTGAAGTACCAAAAGTATAGTACCTGGCGCGGTGTAAAACGCCCTATTACAGCTTCGTGCCAAAGTGAAGTCAGAACCCAAGTGACCAAAACATGCGATCCCACTGAGACCCGAACGCCTGCTACTCACTGCATGGTCCTCGATGTTTCATGTGGATATCCTTCTGCAAGGTGCAGGACAAGGTTTTCATTTGACACTGGTTGGCATAGGTGTGGCCGTCGCTGCCACACACTGGGTCCTGTGACGGCGGGCACATGTCGGGGCACTCGCACACAGGCCCCCCATCCTTCACCACGCACATGGCCCCCCACTCGCAGCGGTGGCCCTGGCATGGACTGGGGATGTGCAGATCTGCAATAAAGAAAGGGACTATTAGGGCTGGAGGGGGAGAGGCTGGGTCACCTGACACAATGAGAGCAAGGCCAGGGATGAGAGCCAAAGACAGACCAGGAAAGGGAATAGGACTTTTGACTGGGGGGGGTGGGGGGTGGGGGGGGGCTGTGGAACAGGGGCGGTCATAAAGAACAGGTGTTGTTGTTGGCATCAGCCAGAAGTACTAATTATTTCTGATATGAGTGTCAAGACTGTCCCTTCTAACATCACTATAGCTGCAGCTCATAATGTCAGGGCTTGATTTTTCCAATGGCTGCTACTCCCATTTAATGCTGCAATACCTGTCCTGTCCTCCCCCCGGTTGCACAAAGGATGCTAAGATGATGTGCCCCCCCCCCATCGACTTCAACGGCAGCCTGTCAAAACACAACAAGCCAGCCCAAAAATCAGGCAACCTTACCTACACCCCGAAAAGAGCTATACCACAAATTGCACTGTTTCATTATTCAAGAAGTCACATTCACAGATGGAGACAAACATGAGGCACATCTCATCAGTGGAAACATTTTAATGAAGCACTGCAGAGTGGGTCCAGATGGAAAACAGGGCCAGACAGAGATTCTAGGTCCTGAACCTGTCTCCCAGCCGGTCCTTCTTAGTTAGTATAGGATCTTGCATTAAAGCAATAGTACAATAACAAACCACAAAAAAAGTCAGGATTAAAAAAAAAACACATTGGAATTCTGGAATTTGTCCTGAGCATGCAGCCTGGAAGCTAACAAACTTTCAGCATCTTTAATACAGTCTGTGTGTCAGTGAGGCAGGATGGGTGCGAACAGGGCTGGATAATGATAACTCCTATTCTCACCAACCCTGTTATTTGAGCAGCTTCTGTAGCACCGTCATTAATGCAGTTATTCAGGGATCAGACTTTGCCACACGGCTTCTTCACTAGTCCAGGGCCACGGGGCACCTTGGAATATCACTAAAAATAACTGTGTTGGTGGGAAATTTATCATACACAAGGTTAATGTCGCTCTCTCTTTATGCATTTTTCTCTTCATTGGACTGCCAGTCCCCCCCCTCCCCCCAGTATAAAGTGACAGAAATGCTACCAGGCACGGCAGTGCCATCAGTCTCCCCATGCTAACCCACTCTTCTTGCAAACATCGCTGAGGGATGGCACCTACTTTCTCTAAGGCAACTTTCTGACTGCATTATGCCCTACTTATTAGTTTTCTGTTGTCATGTGTCATTTGCTTATCGTCACTGAGCCTCTGACATTAGCAAGCCCTGCCAACAAAAATGTCCAGCAGCCTTGGTCATGTGGCAGTGAAGATTCTGATTCAGATCCAGTGTCTGCCCTACTGGACCGTGACTAGTTGAAGAACCGAGTATAGCATGGACCCATCAACATGAGTCAAACTAGAAAACTAAGCCAATGATAGTTTCCTGTTGAGCAGGAATGTAGGAAATAGGCGTGATGGGGGTAAAGGGGGGCAGGCACCATAATTTCCTAAAAAAAATAAATAATTGAAAGCGATTGAATTCTTTCAGCGTTACTGAAGCCTATTCACTGTCTATGCAAAACCTACGGAGGAAACAAATATCTAACAAAGATTGATTATTATTATTTTAAAGTCTTTCATACGTCACATTCTTTCAAGATGTCACATGTGTGCCCATTGCAAAGTCACGATATATATCGCACCCTCCCCCCAGCAGGGTAAATTCAGTCTCCTCACACATGTCAAACTCTTTCCAATCCATCTGATGTTGAGAGCCTATATAGTATAACTATCTTAAGCAAGGCGTAGTAATATATTAATCTTGGAACCCTATTTAATTTCAGAATGCTTCAAAGACCTTACGCTATGACCCTCATCTCTGAGTGCAGCGCTTGGCTAACTCTGTTTGCCTTGTCTGTGCCGGCACAGAGATGAGCTGTCTCCTTGAATATCACTGCCAACCCTGACACTTTGCTCTTCTTCTATTCTGCTCCTTTAAAAAGATGAAAACATATGCTTCTCCAGGTGTTTGAAATCAAGAAAGCAGAACCAGCCATTCTCATTTCATTTCATCTTAGTGTGATTGCACAACGCGAGAGCTTTCATTTCTGTGAAATGGACTTTAATATTCTGTCAACTCGTCAAATTAAGACAAACTGGGTTATTCTATCCATTGCTCATTGGCAAACTCTGCTGGGTACAGCTGAAAAGTTTCCTGCTCCAAGGATGAAGCCCACATCTCACTGAATGACGAAAAGATGCTGGCTGATATCTGACAAACCCCAGAGAAGCTGGGTCATAGTCTTTACCGCTACGCCCACGTGCTGAAGGGGAGACCTATGAGGAACTGGAATATGTGGCCACTACAGGGTGAGAGAAAAAGGGGAAAATTTAAATGCATTCAAATAAATTAAATTATATTCATTTGAGGACACAAAAATTCACCAGTATGGTATTCCTGCTATTGAGGAGTGAAAAACCCTACAACTGGATTTTATAAAGGGACCAGACAGAAAAAAACTCAACCAGACAGACAGACGCTTGATAGACAAACCCTACAGGGATTATGCTGTGGGAAAACATGTCATGTGACTGTTAGAATACTGTGTGCTGCAGAATATGACCGAATATAATGTGTGTTAACCTGGCTGTGAACCAGAAACAAAAGGCAGTATGCAGTATAAAAGGGTCTGGGTTCATGGTAAGAGTCATAAGTGCCCCCGTGAATCATGAAGATAAGGACCCTGTGTACAAGATGGCTGTCTTTGATTAGTGCGTTAGCAAGTCACATTTCTATAGACTCTGCTGTGAACTGGAGAGCAAGAAGAGTAAATCATCTAAGACAGACTTCCACAACGGTGATCGCAAAGTGGAAAAAGTGCAAAGTATTTAATCATCCTTCTCTGAATTTTGGGTCATCTATTCATTACCAATGGAGTTCATGTCATAAATGCAAGCAAAATTAAAGTAAAACGATGCCAAGAACTGGGTAATATTATTTCTGGTTATATGGTTGGGATGCATTATCTTCAAATATATCATTAAGATTATTAAGATTATTAAGATTAAAGAAGAGCTAAATAAGTGATACTGAATTGTGTGGTTAAAAAGTACAACAAGGTTCGTTTTGACAATCCGCATATCCTAATGCCAAAGTGGCTAGTTGTAAAATATTTGTCTAGATAGTGATAATATATATATATATATTTTTTTTTTTCCTTATATTTACTGACCCGTACTTTATTTTATTATTATTTTATTCTATTAGTGCATGTCCCACGTGTCAT
>JAABNY020000069.1:106261-117090 GCA_015164015.2 Brevimyrus niger
TGGCTAATTCTGGCATGTTTACATTTTATGTTTATTAATGTGCACTGTCCATGTCAAATAAACCATAAATAAATAAATAAATAAATAATGTGAACACAGATATAGCATGGGCAACGTGAGGAAGCACGTAAGTTAAGGCTGCGATATACTTCACACAAGGCGACGCATTTGCAGCAGGACTGTACGTGCATGCGTGCTTTACGTCGGTCTGGAGGATTGGCCAGATCCTTCGTTTCTGATCTTAATTGTTTTGTATGAGGTGGTGACATGAACTATGTACACTTGCTGACTCCACCGTGATCGAGTTGCTAATTTTCTAACACTGCTGCAGCGTTCTCTGTACTCTAACCCCTGCTCCACAACGTAGTTCACTCTGCCACACATCACTGTACTACCCCATGTTGAATGCTGCATTGTATGTTGTTAGATATCTCATAGTAAGCGGTATTTCGCAATCAAGCTGCACCACACTGGAAAATATCCATTTCTGCAATAAGTGTTGCAGTATCAAGAAAAAAATCAGTTCAGAATAAATTATTTTCCCAGTAACATGTCTATTCATGAGTAATCAGCAAGGATGAAAATGATTAGGAATAGCTTGAACGGCACATGCTGCTGGACATATGTATTTGAACACCTGGTAATCAGCAAAAATTCTGACTCTCAAAGACCTGTTACTCTGCCTTTAAAAAGTCCACCCCTAAATATATATATAGTATTATATTAATCTAAATTAGTAGCACCTGTCTGAGCTCTTTAAAGACACCTGTCCACCCCATAGTCAGTCAGACTCCAACTACTACCATGGGAAAGACCAGCGCTGTCAAAAGACACCAGAGACGAAATTGCTACGGGCCAATTGCCAAGCAGCTTGGTGAAAACAGATCAACTGTTGGAGCAATTGTTAGAAAATGGAAGAGGCTAAAGATGACTGTCGTTCTCCCTCGGACTGGGGCTCTGTGTAAGACCTCACCTCGTGGGGTATCACCCAAGAACACCATCCCTACTGAGAAGCATGGGGGTGGAAACATCATGCTTTGGGGGTGCTTTTCTGCGAAGGAGACAGGACAACAGCACTGTATTTGGGAGAGGATGAATGGGGCCGTGTATTGTGACATTTTGAGCAGCAGCCTCCTTCCCTCAGTCAAAGCATTGAAGATGGGTTGTGGCTGGGTCTTCCAACGTGACAATGACCCGAAGCACACAGCCAGGATGACCAAGGAGTGGCTCCGCAGGAAGCATATTAAGGTTCTGGAGTGGCCTAGCCAGTGTCCAGACCTAAATCCAATAGAGAATTTTTGGAGGGAGCGGAAACTCCGTGTCGCTCAGCGACAGCCTCGAAACCTAACAGATCTAGAAGAGATCTGTGTGGAGGAGTGAGTCAGAGTCCCTGTTGTAATGTGTGCAAACCTGGTCCAGAACTACAGGTAACGTTTGACCTCTGTAATTGCAAACAAAGGCTCCTGTACCAAATATTAACACTGATTTTCTCAGATGTTCAAATACTTATGTGCAGCAGTGCAATACAAAAAAATTATTCAAAAATCATACAATGTGGATTTCCCGTTCTTTTTTTTTGCTTTTAATGCTGTCTCTCACAGTAGGAATGCACCTGCAATGTGAAAATGAATGCAGCAAACATGTGGCAGCCATGATACATACTGTATTCGTTGTGAGCAACAAAATTATAAATCAGCCCTTAGGCAGCAGGTGGGTGTTTGGAAAGTTCCTGATATTAAAGATTTGCTTGGAAAAACAAACAATTTCAGGCAATTAAAAAGATTATTGGCCTTTTAATGTTGGGACAGTAGTTAGTAACCTTGAAAAAAGCTAAGATTGATGACTTAAAGCATAAAGTGAGAGTTGAGAAGGAATAAGTTTCTGTCCACCCAGTCACTGGCCACCCAGCACCAGTCTGAAAAATTGAAATGATAGCTGGCAAAAACTCCTATGGAATCTCTCTGGGGATTGAGCCCATTCATGCCGCCTTGCTCTGCATATTGCTCCTCCCGCCTCATTCTATCAATGAGGTACAAAGCGCACCTGAGTTTGAGAAAAAATACATTACTTTAACTCTGATTCAATCCACCAGAGAGCCAATAAAGCAGATGGCTTCAATGTTTGTGCTAATATCAATCATTAATCTGATGCACTTCTACTGGGCACTAGAACCAAATTATCTGTTCTACCTATATTTTAGTAAGATCAACTGAAATTACCCATGGCGACAGATGGATATCAAACTCATGATGCAGGGGAGGAAGGTCTGTGCTTAAGGAAATGCTGTCAAATGATCCTTATAAAATTTAAGCAGGCATCTGAAATCAAATGTATATCATAAGGTTGAAGGCAACCATTGAAATCCATAACAATAAGCTGACTTAACACATGTGATGGCTAGAAGAGATATAAATCATGATTTGTCTAAAAATTACTAAGCAAAACTACCTTAAATCCAACAAGTTATTGAATAATCATGTCTTGTGTTTATACATAAACAGCCAGTGCCAGATAGACTCTTGAAGACCTGCTCAAAACAGATAGGAACAAATATGCATGATTTTAGGCTTTATAAATGTTGTTGACTGTTAAACTTTACTCACTTTACCTGCAGTAGGTGACAGATGAACAGTCTATTACAGATTTACAGTTAGTGGAACTAAATTTAGCAGAAGCTAATTGGTCTGCTAACCGTTTTCAAAGTTAGCAGAAACACCAATCTGCTAATAAACAAAGTTTACTTAGCTAATTAACAGTTAGCAGAACCCTGTCCACCACTTTCACTGGAAGTTTAGAGTAGAGCTAAGAATCAAATCACGTCAAATCAAAGTTTATTTACAAAGCACTTTCAAACAACCAAGGCCAACCAAAGTGTTGTACACATTTACATGCTTATATAAGAAGAAAAAACAATAAAACACATCAAATATTCCAAATACACAACCCTAAGCTGATCATCTTTATTGATGGCTCCTCTTGGAAAATATGGTCTATATGTTAGCGTATCAGGCATATGGTCACTGCAACCTTAAACCTCCAACAACCTGAGCTCTAAGTGTTAACTGCAGCCTGTAAGTTCACACAGGGCCTACTATCAGCATCTGGATTTGAGGCTAAAAGTTTACATATACCTAAGTAAAAGAGTTTACATATACCTAAGTAAAAGACTCCAAAACACAATGTTTCACAGTACATAGTTTTAGCATATATTTCCTATGTGAAGTTAACCAAGGTACCTACTTTAATTCTATATGAGGTAATATCACAATATTTTAGCCTTTAAATAGTGTGGAACATTCCACAAAATGTAGTAATGCCATTAGAAGCTGCTGACTGCCAAGTTGTATTAATTATGAGTTCATTGAGAATGGACCTGTAACTATCTTTAGAGCCAGTGCCTTTTATGCCCTTGATGTCATGGAGAGAATTCAAGTGACTCAGTCAAGATCTCAGAAAAAAATTGTGGACCTCCACAAGTCCAGTTCCTGCATAGGAGTAATGTCCGAAAACGGACAGAATTACAGTACAACTGATGGGTTCCCAACATGTGTACAACTGTATGTAACTATAAATATTTAGGGACCTCTGCATCAATCAGGAAATAGGTAAAAATTAATTCCCAGGGATGGATGAACAACAACAAAGGAACTGATGGAGTGCTGCATGAGGTACCAAAGAACCTACGTCCACCATTAATAGAATAACCTTTACAAACATAGCCTCGGAAATACAGGTTGAACAGTCTGCAGGTTATCATTAGGACACACACCTAGCCTTCTGGAGGAGTATTACCTGGGACACATCATTAAATAGATGGCATCAGGAGGAATGAGGATTATCGAGAAATTCTGATGCAACACTTCACAACATCAGGCAGAAATATGGAACTTGGCCACAACTTTGTTTTCCATAGTACAAATAATGCCAAATACCTCCAATGGTGATTAAAGACAACAAAGTAAAATTATTGAAATGCACTTCAGAAAGGCCTGACCTGAATCACATTGAAAATTCATTGACTAAACTGAAAAAGCATGGCTGACTGACTTACACCAGTTCTGTCAGGAGGAATGGGGAAAATTCCACAATGTATTGTGAGAAGATTATAGAAAGATACCCTAAATATTTGATTCAAAGTAAGCAATTAATAGGCAATGCCACCAAATACTAAGAAAATGTATGCACATTTTTTGACCCACTGAAAATCTGATATAGTTAATACAGGCTGAAAAAAATGTGTCTTAGATTTTATTTTGACATTACCCCTTATGGAAATAAAACAGATACCGTACACAGAAAATATACTGTTACATGATGTTGAATTTTGGAGTCTTTAGCCTAGCTGTAAGTAAACTTTTGGCATCAACTGTACCATCCAGATAAGACTTCCAAATGATCCATCACACTGGGTAATTGTGGAGGCACCAAGGATTCATGGCATCCACTGAGACACTTAGTAGAAGAAAAACATGAGGTATTACCAAAAATAACCACGTTAAAGGCCAAAGCACCCAAAAGAGGCTTAGATATTGAACCTAAAATTATGCACTGGAAGATCAAGCTGCAAGAAGAGCTACAAAGAGAAGGTGAGGTCACTCCCAGCAGCAAATCTACAGAATGGTCAAGATTCTGCAGCTACTAGAACTGAAGAAGTGAAAAATGGTTGCAGCCCAGAAAAAACAAAAAATTGACATTGATGGGAAATGGGATCAAATTTCATGATGGTGAGCATAAGGACACCATCACAAAAGTTGCTCCAGAATGTTTGTTACTTGACTTGGCGACACTGATACATTCCTAAAAACATTTGGGAATGGATAAAATGTGACAAGCTAATGTGTAACTTCTCAAAAGAACAACGGCACTAGAAGGACAAGGCATCCCTATTGGGAACCTCTGACATCACCAGGATAATCCAGGTGTCTCCAGTTCAGTTAAATTCAATTCTATAAATTCAAGGCACCTAAGACTGTGTTTCTTCAGCAAGTTACATGGGGATTCCGCTCCGCTGCTTAAATTACTCCTCATGCTGTAGGCTTGTCACCCAACAGCTTAAGACTGATAGCAACTGTTCTGCATGTAATACTGAAGCTGCTAGGAAACAAGCCCACTGGCACTTTAATATCTGTTTTTGACAAAGGTGAACAGGTCCTGATTTCTTTCTTTGGAAGAAGGATTTAATGGCAATGTTTTAATACAAAGGAATATCCTCCCAACTTCAGTCAGGAAATGGGAACAGGAGACAGGGCCCTCCCATAGGAAACCGCTATTCAAACGCAATAATTTATTAAACATGTTAAAAAAAGGAAAATAAGATGAAAATCGAAAAAGGAGACTAAAGTAAAATATAATCAAAGATCCCATATGGCTGGTTTTGAGAAAACACAATTTTCATGGCAATAGCACAGGGCCTTATTCCTTTCTTCGTGACAACATGAGAACACCATGGAAAATAAACAAAAACAAAAAACAAATAAATTAAAAAAACACCCGCCGTAAATGTGAAACACAGAATTAAATAAATACAACAGGGAGACGGAATCAGTGAAGACACAGTAATGGGCTCCAGGCAAACATGGGCCAAACTGAAAGGACACCGGTAAGTACGAGGTGGAGGTCCTCCACCTGAATTTGGAATACAACTTCAAACTACATTAAACACCACATAATTTATTAAATCAGACAATTCATTCATTGGTATTAAATAGTTCAGGTTCTGCCTATTTTCTGGCATAAATTTTCATTTTTAGCTGACTGCTAAATTTGAAAACGAGAGCACATTTTTAATGTGTATTGGAAGTCTTCAACTGCCACTGACCCCAACAATGACAATACCGAAAAACACATTTTAATTTTTGTACTGAGCTCACATCAGCACCACAATGTACAACATAAAGAATCCGAAGGTTCAGGCTTTATTGAACTTTATGAGTGATGTATTAAGAAATCAACAACTCAACGTAGTCATTCACTTAACTGGCTAGTAAGCAGCTCCGATCACAGCAGAACTGGAACAGTGAGTTTAGGGAAATTATGACTTACAACCTTTCTCTGAGCCACCAGCGCAAGCTGGACTGAACCCAAATAAGGCATTTAATGAAACAAAAGCAGTCAGTGTGGAAATATTACTGTAGCAAAGTAATTTGCTAAAAGTTAACATTCACCCAGAAAGGGTCGTGGCTACCAATAAACTGATCTTATAGGATGGGAAAGGGAAGAATGAGAGGCTGTGTGCAGCTGTGGACGAGTGAGACGACAGGGGACATGAGGGGAAGGCCCCCGTATGGGAAGCGAATCAGATGGCCTACTTCAAGTCACTGCATTTGTCATCATTCTGAGAACTCAGCTCAGTAATTAGCTCAGCTCAATGCTCCCAAAAGGGAGAAGAGGAGGCTGAAAAACTGAGATACGAGAGGGGAGGGAGACAACCGTAACAGTAACAGACCCTACAGTTACACATCAGACTGTATGTATGTGCCCAGAGCCTGGGTCTTTGGCAAAAAAGCTTCCGTAATTGCCACTTGTTTTATTCTGAGGGACCAAAACACTTGCATACTATACTCATGAAATTAAGTGCTATACATACCCATGCTAGGCATTTTCACATGATTATTTATGTACCTGAAAAGTTTATGAGCGGCAAAAATGCTACTGGAAATTAATTTATGCACAATGGACAGAAAAGTGGCAAAGCGATACCTGTGCACACATGCACACGCATACAATGGCCTTTGTAGAGCTGTGTAAATATGCCTCCCATCACTCAGGTCCATTCCCCTCAGGGTTAGTTTAGGTTTTGGGGGAACAAGCAGGTTTATAAGGCAAGGCAAAGGAGGAGAGGGGTCCGCATGCTGCACGTCATGCAGAGGCCAGGATTAGCAGTCAAGCTTAACAGCTGTGGTGGGGGGAGCAAACAGACGAGCACAGCACTTGGAAATAAGAAGAGCTCTCCAACCTCAGTGACATTTTCTCCTCCCCCCTCACCCCACACTGTGGGCTGCTGGGACGGATTGCCGAGGGGGGGCTCACGAGTCCGTTAGACATGGCGCCACATACATCCACATACAGCCCTTTCGGGTCCTACACTAAAGCGAAGCCTGCAGGTCTGTGTCCCGTAACAGCTAGAGGCAGACTCCACACAGACAAAGAGATAGAGCACAGACAGAGAAAGGGCACCTTCACGGCAAAAGACAGGACAGACAGAGACTGAGACACAAACCTCGCATGAAGGGCTGCTTAACCTGCAGCAAAGAGGCCACGGACATGAAATGAGGTCAGTGTCTGAGTGAGGTGACATGGCATGGATGGGGTGGTATGGGACTGGAATGCAATTTAAAGATTTTTTTTGTCTGACCTCCCATCTTGGAGTAAAATGGTTTGGTTATGGCGTCATGTGGACACAGAAAAATACATTAATCTTTTTTAAAAGTCTGCACTGTCAAACCGATTTGAAAATATATTTTAGACCAGCATTTTATAGAATTATTAGAAATAATCTTTGCACGAGTAAGAAATGATAAGAGAAGTACAGGGAGGCTTGAGACATGTGGTTTATGTCCCCAGCTCTCTACCTACCGCAAGGCCCCTGGTGCTTGACAGGAATGCTGGCCCTGGCCAGGCACTCGGCGCGCTGCCGCTCACAGTCGTTGCCGTAGGTGTTGCCGTCCTGGCCGCACAGAGGCCGATAGGCGGCGTCACACAGGATTGGCTCACAAGAGCAGCGCGAGCCACGCTGCTCCACCAGGCAGACGCTGTTGAACGGGCATGTCTCTGAGCATTCGTCTGCAGGGAGTCGGAAACACGAGAAAACATCACCTCCCTGGCACCACAGCCCCCCCACCCTTACTCAGGAGTTATACTTAATACCACAATAAAAGGGACTCTGTATTAATCAACATTTTGCTGGTTACTTAATTAGGTACTTAGGATGTCACTCTAAGTTGCAGGTTAACTTTCTGTCCCAGATCGGAGCCGCGTACCCTAGAATTATTGTGATTAACTGAAAAATTCACTTTCACTTCGTCTTTTTCTTCGTCTTCATGATGAAGGAAATCGTGAGGGTGGTGTGACTGGGCAACGTGTTCAGGCAAGGCGATTGGTCAAAGTGATCGTGAGTGTGTTTGTGAGTGTGCGTAGCAGGTGCGATTCTCACCCTGTTTCTTGCACGGCCCCCGGTGGAGCTCCCTCAGGGTCACACCCCGCTGAACGCCAGCGTGTTTCATCTGACAGGTGTTATTATAAGTTTGCCCGTCACTGGCGCAGACTGGGTCCCCGCCCAGAGGGCAGGCCTGCGAGGAGGACTGCACGACCATCCGGCGAGTTCCACGCTCGACCCAGCATGTCGTTTTGTTGCGGCAAGGATCTGACGGAGCAAATGAAAGAAGGAGGGTGAATGGATGATGAATGGAGAAGGAAGAGGAATAAGACAAAACAAAACTGGGAGGAAGAAAATACTGGCTTTCCACCCTAGGAACTGAAATTGTCAGATACAAAACATGACAGTCATGAAATCTTGGTAGAGAGGAAAGGAACGAGGGAAGGAAATACTTTTTCATTAAATCACACATTAAAACACACATCTTAACACATGCATTAAATACTTGAGGATACTGATCATTCCCCTCAATTTTTTGCAACATTCATTATTTAGTGTTTAATCTGTATAATTGTGCATTTTTCCATTATGCATGAGGCTGTGAGTGCATCTGCGTGATATATTGCTGCTTTGTGCTCATGTTGCACCCAGCCAATAAAGCTGGATAAATAAGATCGAAATTGAGAGATGAAGCGATAAGGGGTTTAGCAGTTGGCAGTCGGCTATGAAAAGATGTCATCGGCGAACAGATGTGTATGGCATTTAAAATCCTTCACTGCGGTTTGGAGAATATAAAACTATGCACTGGTAGAATCTGTAGGCTAAGTCAGTCCAGCTGAGTGAGAAAAGAACATCAGGGACTCTGACTTGGGGCTGGGTGTGTTCAACCCTTCTAGCAATCGCATAAGGCTCATCATATTGGCAGAAAATTGCTTTATCTCCCTCAACAAGTTGTCAGGACACAGAAATATAAACAGCACTGGTTTTACTTACTATTTATTTATTAGTAATGCATAAAACCTCAAATATTCTGCCTTTATCGTTTTGCACTTGGTGGAATGTATTCTGTACGCAAAGCACAAACACAGCAAAAAAAAATAATAATTGACATTACAAATGTTCATACCTTCACAAAGCAAAAAAAATGGCCAACTTAGAGGGGATGGTTTGCAAATTCCTAGGGTGGAATCAGTCCTCCCAGTTCTGGGCCTACTTGGCAGTGGCTGAAAGGATTCAGTTTCGCTCTATCTGCTCTTTTGTCTTTAAGAGACTTCAATCCATCCACATGCAGGTGCATAAGTCTCGTCACTACACATCACCACCAGTCCTTGGGTATATTGTCTGTATTTACCGACCAGCCAGAAATATAGAAAAGGGATGGAATATAGAAGGAGGACGTGTGGAATGTGGTGGCAGAAGGGCGAGTGGGGGGGCGGCAGACTCACCGCAGGGGCCGTCATATTGCTTGCGGATATTCCTCTGCAGGTCACAGGCCTGCTTGTGAAGCTCACACTCGCTGGGGTAATCCTGGCCGTTGCTGCCACATACAGCCTGCTGGGGCTGGCCCTCGCAGTTCAGAGGACACATGCACCTGGCCGACTGACCGTCTGACGACTGGACGCAGGTGCTGCCGTAGCTGCAGGTCACGTCACTGCAGGGGTCCTTCACAGCTGCCGTGCACACGAGGAAAGGTGGGTCTTAGGGGAAGGTAACTTCCAGTGACAGTGCATCGCATGAGTCAGACAACACTGGTCTTCAGTCGGTCAGTGGACGTAATGTCTTAAAACTTTACTTTGAGCATTTTCCGCCTGATCAGAAGAACAGTTCCTTACACAAAACCATCTGGGATTTACATCGTTTAAAAGTAATAAATTGTGGACTATAATGACTCATTTTCATCCTTTTTCAAGTTGATTTTCATAGAATCAAACAACACACAAACAATGCATGGGTTAGATATATGTAGACAGCCTCATTGTACTGTTCACCCGATCAAGCATTTCTGCTGGAGCCCTGAACAGGACACACAGTTACACACAGTTAGAGTCCATCCTACCTGCCTAATGAGTTCTCAGTTGTTTTTACGGCTGCCATTTATATTCTACCATAAGGGAAACAAAACTGTATAATGTCACCAGCATATATAAAAATGGAAATCCTAAAGGACTTTTCATTATCACAGGGGGCAGGCAGGTTTATTCCAAGTAGCACGTAGATGTTCCCTACCCCAGTAGGGGGCGCTAACACCCAGGACAACTGCAACACCCCACACTGCTCTTCACTGATCGATTCGATTATCTGAGAGAGAGGCGCCTGAAGCCAGTAACAGAACTCTGCGGCCTCCTTTACTGGAGTAGATGAGTATGTAACTATCAACACGGACTTCATCAGATGAGGACAGTGCCATGAAAAATTCAGTACATTCCTTGAAAAATATATACAAAATTATTTTTTTTCAACATGCCTGGACAAACAGATATTCTATTTTCAGTGGAAAGGGGGGTGGCATGGTGGTGCAGTGGTTATCACTGTTGCCTCACATCTCTGGGACCCGGGTTCGAGTCTCCTCTGTGGCTCCATGTGTGCAGAGTTTGCATGTTGTTGTCGTACAGGTTCCTTGAGCATTGAGGTTAATTGACTTCTCAAACTACCCGTAGGTGTGTGTCTGTTTATGTTTGCGTGCTCCGCGTAAGTTGATGCCCTATCCTGGGCTGATCCTTGCCTCGCACCCATA
>JAABNY020000069.1:133847-145740 GCA_015164015.2 Brevimyrus niger
TAAAATAAGCAAATACACAAACAAAAAAAAGAAAAAAAAATAAAAAACAAAACAACGGCGGAAGGGGGTGGGGGGGGGGGGGGGGTGGAGGGGGGTCTCAGTTTTAAACCACTTGGACACGTTACAGCACAAAGCTGACTAATATCACAATATTGTTCAGTTCTGTAGCGACAGTCTTCACCCTCACCCAAGTTCGTTTGGCCCTGCTGTTATCTGTCCTTCACTCTCCACTTCACTGCATGTAACTGTGCTGACCGAGTTCAGTGCCAAACTCAGCTGGCTATAATATGTAAATCGGAGAAAATATTATAATTTTATGAAGTTCTGGAAAGGCGTGGTGACGATTTACTACAAAAAGTATATGAAAGAATTACTAATCTCAATAAACTTAATAAGCCCACATCCAATGTCAAAAATTGAAGAAAACCCTGGAAAGCATACCATTCGACCGGAGACATACTCTCATAGGGAATTGCTTTGAAGATGTAAATTATGCAGTTGAGACATCACAGAAGCTCGCGACAAACCGCCTCATTCACATATAGCTAAAGAAATACCTAAATGAAAAATAATAGTATTAACCCATAAATAAATTATTTATATTTACCAAAGTATTATCATATTATGTTAAAACATAAAAATGCGAATGCGTCTATCATTCTGAGATGAGCTGCAGCCAGATATGATATTTAAGACTAGATGTACTTCAATGGTAACTCATTTCACATCGACAGTAACTGCAAATAATTTTGGTCTTGTTTATGGACCCATCTGACAGAAGCTGAACCTGGCATTCAAAAAAACTTTTTCTTTGTTGATTATTTTCCCCGAGCTGCCATCCGACTCAACACGCGTTAATGGCATCAAAAAGATTAGTCACATTACAGTATAATGAATTCCCGTTGACGCACTATTATCGCGTTAACTTTGACAGCCCTAGTTAAAATTTACATTTTTCATTTGATCTTCAAAGTTAAGTCTACCTCTGTTGTCAAATTAACTCAGGTGTGTATCCATGATTGTTTTTTTGCTATTTAATGAGTTTTTTGTCATTTATTGTCATTATCTTTCATCTATATTACTACCATTTCTTTTGAGAATATTTCTGACTGCAACTGTATGTAGTATCTGCCCTCTATACTTTCTTGAGGGGTGCCATGATCTGTATGTATACACAGCAGTCTACGCAGGAATGCCTGGAACTCCCTCTCACTAAGCCGCAGCTTCTCTGGAGAAATACAAAGGCATTCCGAGGCCAGCTGAGAGATTTAATCTCTCCAGTGTGTCTTGAATCTGTCCTGGTTGGATATTCCCAAAGCACCTCCCCAGGGAGGGCATCCTAGACAGATGCCTGAACCACCTCAGCTGGCTCCTTTCGATGCAGAGGAGCAGTGGTTCTACTCTGAGCTCCTCTCGGATGTCCGCGCTCCTCACCCTAAGACTGAGCTCAGACACCCTGCAAAAAAAGCTAATTTTTGCCGTATGTAGTGTCACTCACTACGCAAATTAATAAGAAAGAAAGAGGATAAGTGAACGAAACTCACCTGACACATAAACAAATCCACTATTCCATCAGGGGGGAAATAAAAGACACACACTGATCATGTAGGAAGGGAGACCCATTCTGGGGTTAATTTGAAATTAAATGGAAAACATATATGGCTTCAATAGAAATGATGACCAGGTGGACTGAGGAAATCTGGATACTGTGGATCCATCCCAAGATTGGTGCATAAGACATCAGTCTCCACTGTTCTATATAAAGGCAGTTTAGGTGCGATTTCAAGAAAGAGACTATGGTTCAGATGCCCTAATCATTTTAATAGTACAAAGCATTCATCCTGGCAGACAGGAATATTGAGGATGCCTCACAGATGAAAAATGAAAAGAAAAGGATAAGCTACACACTCCAGTGAAAACACAGGGACTGCTGACATGTAATTCAGCTAGGGATTGTGAATCTCGGTACAGTATATGGAGAAATGAGTCCTTGGCAAGGCTAGTTGGGGTGTGTGGAAAAGTAATTTGACCCTTTTCACACTTGGTATTAACATGTGTCCTGGCTGATCCGATCACAAGTGGACAGCCCTAGATACAGGTGTGATCAGATCCAAAACAGATTGAAAGCATAAGGATGTCTGATCACTCAAACCACATTTGGAGGTGGTCTGGGACGCAAATAGTCACATTGTGAACGTGAATGTGTTCTAGGCCGCATTGAAGGACCACCTACTCAGCTGATGTCCTCATGTGGGCATAAGTACGTACACACACATTAAATGCACAAATGGTATTTGACATATGATTTATGTTAGAATGTGTCACTGCAGACTGGGCCATTGTGAACTAAACTGCATTGTAAGCATAACTACAACATCAAGAAATAGGTTTATATTTAATGCACACTTTGATCAAGCCTCCTTTTTTATGTCAAAGCTACTCCACTCTAATAATATTAGTGAGATATGCTGGTAAAAATTACATTACCGAAAAATTCAAGGGTGTAGGTAATAATGTGTGTTTAACAGTCTAGATAATGGATATGCTAATTAAAATACATGATAAAAGTGTAACTGTTTATATATGTTTGTTTTATATTGGGCTGTCTGAGGGCTTGAACCCCTAGTAAGAAATTCAGTCTCAGTTCGGCCCTGACTACTTCTTTTACTTAATTTGCTCCAAGTCAGATAATTCAGCATATTAGGCAAAACAATGAACCTCTTCGTTGAAATGTTCTAAATATTATCATACGGCAACCAACATAATGCATTACAGATTGAACCCTTTGCCCTTGAATAGAAAAGTATTAATCTTAGTATTAATCTTAATATTAGTCCTGAAAGACCATTTTAACATTTGTTGACATGGTATAAAAATGCATAACTACAATGTGAAAACAATGTGAAATATTGTATGAATATTTTAAGAAATCACATTTACATTATGCGAAATATTTTATAATACCGACTGTCAAATATAAGTCACGTTATTATGAAATACAATTTAGAAATTATACATAGAAAATAAATGTTAAGAAATATAATACCTTGATGGAATTATTTAAAAATAAGAGGACACATTGGTTATTAAAATATTTATGTATTCATTACATTTCGAGTATAATGGCATTCATTACAGACATCTGTGGCAGTTTGTTTACCCTGGAATGCAATACCTTGATTTCTTCTCCTTCTTTTATTGTTTGGCAGATTTTGTATACGGAAGTGATTATGTGCTAACAAAGCTAAGTTGCAGGAAAGTGAGGTCCAGATTAAAAGTGGTCAGTTGAGACGCATGCAGAAAAAGCATGTTAATGCCAGGTGTGAACGGACACATTTACCGCTTCCCATGTGTGATTGGATTACCCAGGATGCACGTTAATACCAGGTGTGAACAGGGCCTTTCAATTACTGGACCGTTAACATCATTGAAGGTAAACAGAAACAGCAATTTAGCTGATTTCAGCAACACTCCTTTTTTAGTTTCCCTTGTTGTTTTCAGTCTGGAAACTCACTACACTGCAAAATTATTCAGATATAACTTAGGAAGCTCATATGAACAGTTCACCGACTCCTACAAACAGCTGGTGTGAAAACACAAAATGTCAAATCACTTTGTGGAAAAATCTTGAATTTCTGCAGGCTGATTCCTTGACAGGCTCAACTATAAAAAAAAATCCCACTGGACCAGAATGATCTGTATGTAGATTTGTCCCAGAAGGATCTGAATAATAAATGCCTTCTCGACCTTAACTAAAGTGCCTACAATAAAACTGTATACATTAGACAATGATAACCTGAAGCCTTCAGAGAAATATAATACAAAGATTAGCTGGGTCTTAATTGGGTGCATTTCCTAAAAGCATAGCAGCTAACATACAACTGAATGGTTCCAACTATGTACATCAATAACAGGAGCTTTTGGGAAACATACCATGGTCAGCTAACTGAAAAACAGGACTGCTCTGGTTTTGTAAGATAAGGGCAATCGTGAGCTTCAGGGAAACCTCACACTGGAGAACTGCATGATCCGTATCCAGGAGAGTGTTAAACAAGACAAACTGAACAGTAAGGAGAGCTTTTCCTACAATCTCATGAATCAGAGCCTAAGATCTAGGTCAGTATAACAACAGGGAGAGATTCTCACAGGCTTTACAGAAGGAAAAGGGGAAAGTTTATTTTCAGAGGACCATATTAAAACCTGTCAAGGTTGCAAACACAGGGTGTCAGAATGATGTTAGATTTATAGTGTAAAGCCTTGAGCATGATCAATAACTCCCATGGTGCATAATAAAAGTATTACACTGTCATTGCATACTGTATGCTCACTGGCCAGCAATGACAACATGGTTCTCTATACTGATCCTATGTCTTAGGTGGGGTTAGATGATGAATTGGAAGTCAATATAAACGGCATTACAATGACTTTGCTGAATGGGCTGAAAAATCTTTTCAAACATGGTCAAGAATCTCAAAGCCCCCCCCCCCCCAAGGTGGTCTCAGTTTCAAGTCCCAGTACATTATGAATACAAAGTGCCTGAGGTTCACTTCACCTTTTGCCATCATATGGTACTGCACCAAGATGCAGGATTGTAAAAAACTGAGATGGAACCATAGCTGCTGGTAACAATAATGTAAACAGAAAGAGGACTGAGGCCCAGAGTTTAAATCCTTTAAATAGCACTATATGTGAAACTACCCTAAGGCTGCCCAAACCTGCAGATCTACCACCCTGCAGGGCTTAGGTGCAGCTCTAATACACCTGATACAGATAATCAGGCCCTCAGTAGCATCTTTGTAATAGAGCAAGCATATGTTCAACATAGCTAACTCTAATACTGAGATGCTACCGAAGGGACATGTTATTTGTTTATATGATTATTATTATTATTATTATTGTTGTTGTTGTTGTTGTTGTTGTTGTTGTTGTTGTTGTGTAATCTAATTTTAAAATAATATTTTGATTCTTTTGATATTTGGTCATATGAAAACAATCCAATCCAACTTTTTGTTAATAAATGTTTCATTTGTAATCCATCTTTGGCTACAGTAAAACATAATAAATTTGCAAACGAGAGGAGGTCATTCGGCCCATCAAGTTCGTTTGGGAAGAACTTAACTAATAGCTCATAGTTGTTCAACTCTTATCTAGCTCTGATTTAAAGGAACCCAGGGTTTTAGCTTCCGCTACACTAGCAGGAAGACTATTCCATACTCTAACTACACGCTGTGTAAAGAAATGCTTCCTCAAATTTGTTTTAAATTGTTCTCCCGCTAATTTCCACTTATGGGCATGAGTTCTAGTATTTAGACTAATATTGAAATAGCCAGTTGGCTGAACATCATCCAGACCCATTAGAATCTTATAGACCTGGATCATGTCCCCTCTTAGTCTCCTTTGTTCAAGGCTATACAGATTCAGCTCAGCTAACCTCTCCACATATGACATTCCTCTAAGACCAGGAACCATTCTCACAGCCTTCCATTGCACCTTTTCTAAGGCAGCAATGTCCTTCTTAAGGTATGGTGACCAAACCTGTACACAATATTTTAGGCTGGGTCTTATCATTTAATTATATAAATGTAACATCACCTCCCTTTACTTAAACTCCACACACCTAGAGATGTAACCCAACATCCTATTGCCCTTTTTAATTGCTTCCCCACACTGGCGAGAGTGAGACATGAAAGCATCAACATACACACCAAGGTCTTTCTCGTAATCAGCTACCTTTATTTCAGTGGAAATTTTTAATATTATTATTATTTTTTTATTAATTTGTACAATAAATAGGGTAACAGGAAAATATCAATTGGCATTTTGACAACCTAAATATTCAAGCTTCAGTTATGCAAACATGTAATTATAATAACCACTTCATTAATCCCCGTTGGGAAATTGTCCCTTTTACGCCACCCTCAGCTTGCTCTTTGTAAGCAAGCTGTCCACAAACAGCAGCCACTTGTGGCAGCGCTCAAGGACCTGCAGACATACTGAGGATGGGTTTGAACCAGCGACCTTATGATTACAAGCACACAGGCTTAGCCCACTGAGCCACACACTGCGCCTTGCTATCTTCCACACAACAATGAACATTAAATGTGAATTAATGTTTCAGGATTAAGTAAGGGTTACTTAGTTCAGAGAAAAAGTATATTACATTTTAAAAGTACATCGTACAGACTTGTTGATGTGCAATCAAGTTAATTACATGTAAATGTCATCCTGAAATAGACTGTGCAGTCAACCTAAAAAAATTAAAAAGATATTACTTGAAGGCAGAAGTGCAGGGCTACATGTACATGAGAAGACCGTGGTGCACTTTGCCTTCAGAGTATTAAACACAGCTCAGAGACTCAAGCATCACCTACCCAATCTCACAGCAAGCCATGTCCAATCTCTGACTGCATAATGCAGGCTTGTATCACAATTTATATATATATATATATATATATATAAAAATCTACACACACACACGTATATGGATATATACTAGGGTCTTTTGTGAAGATATGAGTGACACAAATTCTAACATTTAATTAAGATAACAAACCAATAATTATCTATATCTGCTAATGCCTGAGCCTGTAACTATTTATTTCTGCTGTACTTTTTCCACCAGAAGTATGCGTACTGCCTCTCTACCATAGAAGTTTTATTCTTGGCAGCCATCAGGCACAGACTTTATAATGAATCAAATACTGCACATTCAATACGTCACCAAAACTCGTATTAAACTCTACAGCCTGGAGTATTTACCCGTTACCTGTACATATACCTTTACAATAACTGCAAAATACAAACATGCTGTGAATTATTAAGTTAGTTCTATTAAATCACAGTTTAAGTTTAATAAAAACATCACTGCAATGTTTGTGAATGAGAGGATTTGCGGGCTGAGTGACATGGCAAGCAATAAGTGCAGAGTGGCTCAAGATCACAGCCATTTAAGGCATTTAATTGCAATTCTTATTCAAACCTGGTGCTAATGGAACCTGAAGTCCATTTACATCTAAAAACACTCTTACATATGAATTTACTGGCTTTTAGTTAAGAATTTTAACTTTTAATCTGAATTAGTCACAAGAAAGAATCACCGAAATACACATTTTCATAAACACCCACTTCAGTATGCCAATTTTGTGTTTTTAGTATGTATTTCAGTATGTATTTTTTACAGTCTGCAAACCTACTGACATTTCATTTCTTTCCTTTCTGTTTAATTGTTTAATTGTGTGGCCGCATGTATCTGCAATATACAATGAAAACAGAATGAATACTGCAACTACGGACAAAAAAGAAATCACATTAAAGTACAATATAAGTAAAAGTTAGAAGCATATGCGAGTATAAATAAACGATGACATGATAAAATGGCATTACATTTAATACCAAAAGCAGTGGTACAAATACACTCTGGCATATGCTTACCCAATCTATTGCCATTCGCCTACTAAATGTGGCATACTGCATGTTTATAAACAGATTACAAAAGATATATGTAGTTTTTGACAGTTTGCTGCATCAACACAGGATTTCTATGGTATTTCATGTGTTCAGAAATGCTTATTTGTGGTTTGTAATGACAGAGAACAGTTACTCAGCCAGGTACAGTGGTACCTTGGTTCTCGAACTCACTAGAACTCAAATTTCCTGAAAGTCGAAAAAACTAGTTTGAAATAGAACTCGATCTGAATTTCAGAAGTCGAACTGTGAACGCTGATCTAATACAAATTGTATGCACCAGAAAATGAGTCATACTACAATGCAATTCTTATTTGAATGCCTTCTTCAGACTGGACGATTAACTAAATAAAGCAGCTCAACATTACAGTAGCTAACAATAAATAAACTACTAACTTACGTGTACTATTAGAGCATTTATGTCATTTATTTAAACTTTATTTTACCAGGTAAATTAAGTGAAAACCAGTTCTCACTGCTTTACGTGATATTCGGGAGAAATAGCAGATTACCTATTGGAACTGCCTGGGATACAAACATCATGCGTGTACAGTAACTAAACTCTTCAGCCAATAAGGGCAAAGGTGTTTCGTCATGGAGACGGTTCCAGTTGTGCAGTTGGGTGAGAGGTTGCGATGCATCTAACCGTAATGCATTTCTTCGGGATCAGGATGCCTTACTTTAAGCCACTGCTATAATCAAGTCGATTCACCCATTGACCAGACAGAAACAAACTGAAACACGGACTAAATACAGAGGACTAATGACAACAACCATAAACAGCTGGTCACATGGGGATCCCACATAAGGATGACGAGGGGGTGTGGCACACGGAAGGAGCGGACGATCGGGGCAGGACAGGGGTAACGTTGGGATAGGATCTTTATTGTTTTGGAAGTCATTAAGAAAAAAATGCTCTTCTTGTTTTATCCTGTTCATTTTGTGTTTAAATGAAGAAAAAAAAAAACATATTTAGGAGAAATTTTGAGGGGCCGGAAACCAATTAATTGGTTTTCCATTATTTTCTATGGGAAAAATTCGATCAGGACTTGAACTTTTTAGGATTCGTTCCAGAGTTCGGAACGGATTAAGTTCGAAAACCGCAGTACCACTGTATATAAAACCAAATTCACAGTACACAGTGCATTACAAGGTAAGTAGAGTTGCGCAAAAACAGCACTCATGCTTTATTCATTCTCACTAAAATCATTTGACTGAAACTACAACTTAACGTTGAGCAAAACACCAATAACTGGGAAATCAGTACCCAAACAGGTCAAAAGATTCATACAGAAGTTGTTGCTGCTCATAAAATAAGTGACTTGGGACTCTCTGAATAGTCTTTCAATTTACATTTAGGAAGAAAAATTAATTGTGCAAGGAACTGTGCAGTGCTTGGATACAGAATGTATTTAAGGGTCGTCTTTACATTCCTGACGCCACATTAGTGCTGTGAAGAAACTCATAAATGAACCTGAATTAACATTATGCCCCAAATTCATACATCAAACACAGACATACATCATCCCATCATACACTCCAGAAAAAAATACTGTCACTTTAAAAAGACAGAGACTGTGTTTATCTATGTATATGCATCTTCAAGAAAATTATTTATCTGGTGTACCATGGCCTCAGTGAAATAAAATCCCATTGCATGAGCATGCATATGTCTCATATAGCTGTGAATGACAATAAAATAGATTTTGACTAGACTAATGTCAGATAGCTGTATAAATAAAAAAAGTTTTTTGTTCATTCTGATTTCTGCATCATATTCAGGAGAGAAAGAGCAGGTGACACAAGGATTATGGGAATCCCATTCATCACTTTCCCTAGTTTGCTTCCAGCTCTTTTCACCGTCAGAGACCCTGCTGTCACCCTCAGCTTCCAAAATTACTGGGATATTAGTGCTACCAGTGTAGGCAAGGCTGATTCAGTTATCCATGCTGACTAAAACTTTTACACAGTGTTATGTATTAATTTAGCAAGCGTGTATCTTGAGCAAGTGTAGTGCCTGAGACAGAAGCATACAGATCTGCCAATTGGGCCACAGTCAAATAGCTCTAGATGACACTGGAACATAAAGTAAAAAGAGGTACAGCACAGCTAATAGATGAAAGGCAGCTGAGCTAAAGTTATATCTGAATGACAACCCATCCAACTGAATGACCCCAGACCAAATGATACCATGTCCCTGTCTCTGAACTGGTACAATTAAATGAGGAGCCCCACTAAAACCTCTGATGGGGCACTATGTTACTGGTAGAGAGGAAATAGAAAGAAATCAACAATTACTCACCATCAAGTATTTGATTTTGGAAGTTAACTGGTTTATCTGAAAAAAAGAAAACATAAAACAGCACATTACTTCACAGACACTGCATCACATCCAGCTCAACACCAACTTGTGAAAATTCCAGATATTTACTTTTAGCTCTCCAATGGGAGGAATCAGCTACTGAAACAGATTTTAAAGCCCGAACCAAACCACTTGCATGGCAATATGGAAAATGGGTATGGTTAGGTGGTGGTGATACAAAACTTACACATAATTCAGAATGTGTCCACAAACAAATTTTTGTGATGGAAATTAAATAAGAACAAGAAATGTTTCCTCCATTCATCTTCTAACCACCGGTCCTGTCGAGGAGACAGCAGGCCTGGAGGTTACCCAAGATAGCATAGGGCACACGACTAGGGGGGGGAGGGGGGGGGGGCTTGGACCCTAGACTGGATGCCAGTCTATCACCAAGTCCACACACAGGCCCACATTTACATTAATACACCATGGGCAACTCTGAGAAGGTGACTAGCCGAACTACACATCTTTGCAGGAGGCAACCTACAGGATACACGCACAACACAGGTAGAACATGGACATACACAGTCTAAGACGGATTCACACCTCCAACCCAGAATGCAACAGTGCTTTTTATATCAGAATGTACTAAAAGGACACACCACATCACTGAACCAATCTGCCCCAACCCACTCACTCAGAAAATGTAAAGGTACCCTAGTGCATGACCATAATCCAGCCAGTGACACTGACTTTAAAATGCTGCCTTGGTTGAGCTGACAAACTGCTAGGAACAGCAGGGGACTGTCACAGTCGGGGAACCTCTGCTCCAAATCGCTCAGCACCTATACTGACTCATGACCTACTTACAAATAACACTGCCTGGGAGGGCCTTGTTTGGAAAGAGAAAAAAAAAATGTTTTAATGCCCTTTATTCAATAACTTCTACACTGGTATCTCCATGGCCTATAGCACAGCATTCAGTGCATGCAAGATACAAATGCCTTCTGCTTCAAATTTGCTGCAATAAAAACAAACTCTTTCTCTATCAGCAAAGTGAATCTTAAAAGCTATGTGCGAGAGCAATGTCTAGATGCAAAATATATTGCTGAAACAAGGTGAAGACACAAATTCACAAAAATCTACCACCTGTCAGCATAAAAAAAATCAGACCAATGAAGTGGGTGGAACTGCACTCAAAAAAGGCACAAGCATCCTGGTTCTGCATTTGTGTGATAAAAGTAATTAATGACCTTCCATTTGAATTTAGATGCAACAGCATTAAAGTAGTAAGTACATTTAACAGAGGCTTTCTTAGACGGTATAATGGCCTTTTCACTGCGGTGGTGATCACCTAGTAGAGTAACATCTAAATGGACCACAGACTCCAAGGTAATCTGAGGAAGTTTCAAGTTGTGTCACTTGCCTTGTGAGGACATGAAAGTGGTCGATGACAGACAAATTATTAACATACGTTTATCAGATCCGTTGCTTTTAAAGGAAAATACACAGTACAGTTTTTTCCACACTTTCGCAGTTATGCTTCTGTGTCGTATCAGTCATACAGTGGTTGATGCCAATATCATGCCGTATATATGGTGGAAATGACAGAAGGTCTATTCTTCAGACTTCTGCTTTGTCCAAGTCAGTCAAAGCCTATTAAAGTTCAGGGGTCACACCTGTCCCAAATAATAGAACTTTTACATTGTTGATAACAGACCGTAAATCTGTCACTCATTTACATGTAATAATATACATTCCCTTCCAAAAACTCATACTGACACATAAGCAGTAACACACACAATCCACATATTCATAACTTTATGGAGGCTCTACATTAATTTTGATGGGGATAACACTAATCCCAACCATGACAGTCTTAACCCCTGCCCAACCCAAACCTAAACCATAAGTAATCAAACAAAATACATGACTTGTGGGATTTTTAGTTTTTTTGATTAGAGTGACAGAAAATGTCCCCATAAGGTAGAAAAATTACAGGTTTTTATCACATTGTGGGGCAATCCGGTCCCAGCAATGTAATAATTAGAAAAACACACACACACACACACACACACACACACACACACACACACACACACACACACACACACACACACACACACA
>JAABNY020000069.1:145840-161092 GCA_015164015.2 Brevimyrus niger
ACACACACACACACACACACACACACACACACACACACACACACACACACAAACACACACACACACACACACACAGACACACACACAGACACACACATACACCTACAGTTGTTTAGAAAGAGCAGCACAGCAAAGCCGAGCGTGGAAGTTGCCAGCAGAATCAGGCAGATGTTGCAGGGGATCATGAAGTAGCGAACCACCAGTGATACTTTGTGCTGATACATCCTGTCCCGCTCGGGGAGGGAGGTGGAGTATTGGCAGCGACTCATCCTGTACCCCAAACCCTGCCCGGGGAGGGGGGAGACCAGGAAACACGACACCAGGAATACGAGGTGGACAACAAGAAAGGTCCAAAATAAATGCTTTTCAACAGATGTTCAGAAGGGCTGTTTCCAGTTTCCAAGCAAAATGGTCCCTTCGGTAATAGCATCCATGATGGATGGGGGGGGTCCCTGCTAGCACTGACAGTTTGTCCCCACCCCCCTTTCCTGCATGTCTAGGAAAATTGCAGTGATGTAGGAGTGGCGTCAGTCACCCCAGGGGCCGGGGGCACTCTCGCAGTTACTTGCAGCTGCGGTACCTGCCTGGCCAACAAAATCAGTTACTCTGGTGAGTCCTGGGGCCTGGCACGAGAGCTCAGTGTTCCCAGTGAGACGGGAAAATCCCGGGAAATAGTAAACCAGGAGTGTTTAGATTATAGAAAACAGGGATGCCGAACGGAGAAGTGCTTGTTATGAGTGACTGAAAAGACAGCTGAAATGAGAGCCGCGGAGTCTTCCCCCATCTACAGGTCATCAATGGCAATCCAGGCAGCCTTTAATCCCTTGTGTTACTTCTTGGTGGAGTCCTTGCAGTGCAACATCCTGGTATCTCGCGCAGGGTATCCAAAAATGTGGGGAAGACTGATTCTGCTCATCCAACTCAATAAGTCCTGCTGCAGGTTCTTCAAGCCCAGGAAAAAAAAAAAATTATGATATCCCCTCCGATGTATTGGGATTTATGATGAGTGATTAGCAGATGGACATGAAGCAGCTGCCAGAAACTCCCTCAAACCGAAAATGAAATCCCTCCACCCATCCATTCAACCTTCTGTCGATTCCCCCTTCTGCCGCACTAATAGGCACCCAGTCCCTCCTCTTACAAGGAGGCAGGGTACCTGTAAGCTGGAGGGACAGATGATTGGCCCAGTCTGTGCAGGCGACGCTCAGAAGCAAAATCAAACCAAACTGGGGCAAAAGACAAGACCAAGCTTTACGCAGCATAAAAAAAAATACCCAGTCCAAATATTGTTTTCTCCTCTGTACCTGGTCAATGTCTGCTGACAAAGTCCCACGACAAAGGGCAATAGCTTCTCTTTGTCCCCTCAAAGAAGAGATTTGATTGTTTTTCTTTCGTGGTAAGAAAAAACAGGTTCGTTCAGCCCTTCCTTCTGTGAGGATTTTCTGGGGCCCCCTCCCGAGTGCCACTGCCCATCCTGCCTGGCCTCTGAGGACCTGCTCGCTCTCTAGCCCCCCGGTGCTGGTGCCTGATGTGAATGCGCCGCTCCTCACTCAGCCGGCTACAGGCTGTGTGTGTGTGTGTGTGACACACAGTGAGAGAGGAAGGCAGAGCCTGAGAGAGAGAGAGAGAGAGAAGCTCAGAAGCCAGATCCTTATACTCTGGCAGAGAATGAGCGCCTCTGCCTTTTGCTACATCGCCGATTCAAAACCGCTGCACATTTCGACCGGCAAAGACAGTGACGGGTGTATGTGAGAGGCTGACTCCGGCAAAAAGGTGGAGGGGGCAGGCATGAAAAACGGAAAGTGAGAGAATAGGCATCTGGTAATACTTCTTTAGGAGGGTGGGGGAAGCAACTGAATGAGCTCAAAGGAAAGGTCGCACCAAAAGACATCAAGACTCTTCTTAATGTTTTCCAGCAACAGGACACTTGCAGTAAATTTATTGCAACTAACTGGTTTGATTTGCAAGCCTCGGATTTCATTATTAGAGGGAAAAAAGACACAGAATGACAAGTCAGGTGATTTTTCTTTAGTCTCACTGTAAGTATGAACTCCCCATCCTGCTCTGAAAAACATTTTTTCAGTCTCCATCCCACACCCCAGTTTATAAGCCAATATTGTGACAAACTAAAGCTGATTCAGCCTCATAGACACCACTCAACTTACACCTACTAATTCTTCACTTTGTTTGATAAATTGCCACACAGTCTCCATCTTCATAGAAAAAGACTATAAATATTTAGTAAAATTGATCAGTGATCAGTCGAGAGACAACAAAAAATCAAGCACTGATTTCAAGATTTCCAAACTCTGGCTAAAATATTAGGATGAGATGCTTCATAAGGAAATTAATGTTGTGACAGGGTTTTACTTTCTGCTGGATTCTTTTAAGACATCATTACATGACCATGCAGACGTACACCCATGCAATACTTATCTACAGCAGCCCTTCTTGGACAATTGCATCATCATCATGCATGTCGTATGTTTAAAAAATGGCCAAAAATAATAACAAAAAAAGAGAAAAACAGAATTAATGGCTTGAGAGAAAAAATAAAAAGCAACCCTGTTACCCATCATAGTATAACAAGTCTACATCTCTTGCATCATGAATCACCTATTCTTTAGGTCAGAATGCAAAAACCATTTTTAAATAAATGACAGAGCCAAATATTAAGACAGCTCATAATAATATCTCACAATAACTACATACTGTGGTATGTCTTGTGTATCACTAACAAAAATATAGAAATATAGAGTCTCTCAAACTGATCCTTGTTCACTTGCTCCTTAATCTGTAAGTCACAGTGCTGTGGAACACGTTCATTAAAAAAAATTTGTGATTTCATGAAGCAGCTCTAACTAGCCAAACAAACTTTACTTTTCTGCTTATTACAGTCCAATAAAAGTCATCAACGTACCTAGACACATTTTGATTACATCTATTTTCACAGTCCGCTCAACTAATTAAAGCCAATTGGAGAAGCTGGCACCGACATGTTCATGAAAGTCAATTATGATAATAATTGTGCTTCACTAAATTAAAAGCACAAAATATTTACGTATTTAGTAGACACATTCATCCAATTCAACACAATTCAGTTTATTTTTATATAGCACCTTTCACAACTGAGTTGCCCCAAGGAGCTTTACATGAATGTGTTGTGACAATCCTGCATAATTTATAGAGAATGATTCAAAAACGGGAAAAGGGAAGACCTTGAAATTAAACGAAAGAAAGAAAGAAAGAAAGAAAGAAAGAAAGAAAGAAAGAAAGAAAGAAAGAAAGAAAGAAAGAAAGAAAGAAAAAGAAAGAAAGAAGCAACAGAAAAGATGAACCAAAAGAAAAAAAACTTGTGGGGATCCAAGGTTAACTGGCTACCCAACCCCCCCGGGTATACTGACTTTACAGAAAAAGAAAGACTGGGCTTGTTATCTAAAAGTAAGCTGGTAACTGTAGTCAATATCCAATGAGATGTTTGAATGGGAAATCAGTGTCAGCTAGTCCCTGGAGCAAATGATGTTAAGAGCCATGCTCAAGGGCCCAGAAAAGAAACCACTTCGGTGCCCACAGGAGTTGAACCAGCGACCCTTTGATCTTGAACACAACCTACAGAGCCTCCCTCACACTGGAACATGGTAGCAAGGCACCAGCAGTCCTGGGTTTAATCTTAGGGTAGAAAGCAACACACTCAGTATAGGAATCAGAGAAGAGTGAGCTGATGAACTCACTACAAATAAACTGGCAATGGTGATATCTTAGGCCTTGGTAATACCTTTCCCACATTAATTGCTCCGAACAGCCACAGTCTGCTTGTCGGAATAGCATTGAGTCATCTGTCTCTATCCCAGCTGTAGCCAGATAGGTCTGGGGAGGGACCATCTTGCTAGCCCATCACAGCTTGGAATATCCTGGAAAAGCCCAAAGGTTTGGCACAGTACAGAAACTCCATCCCCCAATAAGGGTGGGCAAGGGGGATTAGGATGATATTCCAGCTGGCTGGATCAAAGGCCATGAACAGCCATCCCCAACAGGGCCCGGCTGGCATCGAGAGTTAATGGAGAGGAACTAACCATCAGTCACTCACTTATTAACGGTTCTCTATCCTTTTCATTACACTAACAACATCGATATGAGTACTTAATACCTTCCGTGCTCTGCTGGTCTGTGCTGTCAGCTCCTTTTTTTATCTCGTTTCCCAGGAAACATTAGACAGAAACACTCTGGAGGGAGATTAGGGCGGCTGAGCAGCAAGGACTGGCTGGACTTATCCTGCCTTCAAGTCATGTTGGAAAATTGTAAATACGAGATGTGAGCACAAGAACACCACTACAAAGTCGTATTAACCAGTGGGGACGAGTCATTACAACAATCATGGCAGAGGCAATCCATAGCGCCACTATAAAAGACAAACTATTTTGAATGCGGTAAATTTTACGAATCGTGTCATTGTAAAACTCCTTGTTTTGAATGTTTAGTAGATTGCTATTAAATGGTGTACCACAAAAAATACAGGTTTTGGTCTCAATATTTGATATATAGTTGGTGAGATTTGAGTAAAGGATTCCAAAAAGTTCAATTAATGCTACAAATGCATTGTGGCGTTGAGGAATGAAAAATACAGCACAAAAAGTAGCTGTCTTATTTCCTCCATTTTTCTCCAATGTAAACCCTTGAACACACGTCATATTGTAATTACGATTTCCCAGCTACCTAGACAGATCTTCTGAGTAGGACTGGAAGGCAGCATTAAATGCACTTGGGATACAGGAAAAAAGGGAGAAGACAGTCAAAGGGCAGGACTCAAGCTATTCCTCTTTAAGAACAGTCTTACCTTTCTACACAAAATGACATGATACAAAAACCTCTGTAAATTAGAAGAGATGCTGCCACAATGACAACAATGTATCCCCCCCATCTAATCCTTACTCCTCCCACAGCCCCCAAACTTCTATACGTTTACATGCACAGCTAAGTTGAGCTATGGTCATAGCTCAACTACACCATTTAATCAGAGTACTGTTCTTGTCCCAGTATACATGCACAGCAGGGTAATCGATTTATTGACCAAAGTATGTCCAATTCCACTACAATAGGTAGCGATATGGCTCTTTTCAGCTTGTCATTATTGAACGTATTGCAGTTGGCCTATTTCTTCACAGACAAAAAATAATAATAAAATAAGTAATAATGGATGCATGAACAAAATAAGTCACACAAGATTTAATTGCGATCTGGTTGGGAGAACAGATACAACAAGATCAGGATAGCATAACAAAAAATAAAGTATTATTTTGTATAATATAATATGACAGCATGGTATTGGAAAATGTTCAAATATTGCAATGCAATTTTGTTATAATGAATATTAGGGTATTTATGAAACAAAAAAGGAGTTCAACATAAATTGAACCCATCTATCAGTGATTTAAATGTCAAGGAAAAAAGTGATTTTGTCCCAGAGAATGCATATGCAGCACTTATGCAACTTATGCAAAAGCAGTGGAGGAAAACATTTAACTGATTTTTAAATAGAAAATCTTGAAAAGGAATCATCATTAAATTTGCAAAACTTTCTAGGTCTTTTTGTCCTATGACAGAGTGAAAATGTTCTAGCAAGACTTAAACTCCCTGCACTATAATATCCATACCAAATTGAAGGTAAGAAAAAGCCTGATCTTAATCTAGCTGACTAGCGATGTATGAATTGGACGTGCATAACGTGCAACGTTGGTATTAATATCACACGTTGTCCAGTCCCACTTTCAGTGCAAAATACCCCGCTTCGCATTGTGATGTCATTCGGCTTAGGTACCAGTTTTTTAGGCCGATGTAAAACCAATACCTTGAAGTACCATACTTTTGGTACCTTCTTAAACCATGGAACAAGAGACTAGGGGGAAATGAGTGAGGGTAATAACAATCAAACACTAGGGACTAGTGCTATACTGGAGACACAGGGGAACACAGTTGAAACAATTACAAAACTAGGGGCACATAAGGATAACAAGAAACAGTAACAAGGAGCTACGTAGAAATAACATGAATGCGAAAAAAACTAAAACTCAAAATGTCCAACAAAGTTGTCAAGCAAAACCTACGATGGTAGTGGAGTTTCTCAGCTGTCTAGCGCACGCTCAGCCCATTCAGCCAAACCACGGCCTGGGGAACAGGGGAACACCCTAGAACCCGTGAAGCATGCAGGGCCAGCGGAACACAAAATGCAATGGCCAGCGACACAAGCTCGCCGGGGGAAACAAACACGGCAGGGAAGGATCCTGACAGCCGCCATCAGGCAGAAGGTGCAGGGCCATTAGAGCTCATACTGCCAGACTTTGGAACAGCCTACTTCTCAATGTGCTAAGCAGACTTCACACTTTCACACATAACCCCCATGCACCACACCACCACATACAATTTATCACATTTTTACTTTTGCACATATTTTTTGGCTATTTTGCACGTATTGTTCACATAATGTGTCTTATCCTTTTGTTTGCACTGTTCAGAGCTGCTAAATCAGTCTCTTTATGCTGATGTGTATAGTGACAAAAAAAAATCTGTAATCAGGTGATTTACAATTATCACTAGAAGAATTCAGTTTGTTACACTATACTGGTAGATTTTCCCTTGTATATCCCCATCTTATCATATTTCATATTATATTTGTTTATATCATCTGGATATGTGAATGAACAGCCAACATACAGCTTATTCACCTAACCAAAACACATTAGTGAGAAACATCCAACAGTATGTAGGGAGAAAAAGGCCTCACAGCTCCATCCACAAGCAAAGCATCTCTTGGGTTCATTTTCAGCTCCAACCACTTATTCAGTAAAAGAGCAAATGGGTACGTACTCACATAAAAGCCCCTGCCAGAGAAGACAGAGTGACACAGCCCCCCCCCCACCACACACACACACACACACACACACACACACACACAGGTTAGTAATTATATCTTTGAGACTCCATGTATTTCTATGGGGAAAACTCTAATAGACGACCTTAATACCAATCTAGTCTTAACCTTAAACGTAAATAACCAAACAAAATACGAGACTTTTGGCATCTTTACATTTTTGTCTGCATACACAGATCTTTGAGGTGCCCTGAAAAATGGTCCCCACAACATCAAAAAATACTTTTTTATTACATCGTGGGGCACATTAGGTCCTTATAATGTAATATAAACCTAACCCACACACACACACACACACACACACTCACACTTTTTAATCTTGCATTTTAAAATCCTGGTTTAATTCTGGATCTGATGGCATAAGGTTACACTGTAAAACAGACACAGTCAGGGTCTGCATCCGTCTGCATTGTGTATGTTGTAAACTCCTGAGTCACTGGCAATACCCAAAAACCAACCAGGTGGAGGACAGAAGCAACATTCTAATGCCAGAGATGACCGTGAACTTATCCGGCAGGGCCTCATAAATCGGAGGATGACTTCAAGTGACCTTCACAAAGAATGGGAAACATTACGTGGTGTGAAGTGCACTGCTATGTCAGTTCATAACAAACTCCTAGAAGCAGGACTGAAGACCCATAAAGCAAGGAAGAAGCCCTTCATCAATGAGAAGCAGGGCAGAGCCAGGGTGGAGTTACAAAAAAAAGTATGTTTTACACAGGCACATACCCATAAATTGAGAAACTTCAAATTTTGCTATGATTTCTTATTTTTTTCCTTAGCTGTATGCATGTTCATTGAATGAGTGCTGCTCTTATGGTGATCAGAGATGGCAGTAAGAAGCCATTGAACTTTATTTGTTCATTGAATGAGTACTGCTCTTATGGTGATCAGAGATGGCAGTAAGAAGCCATTGAACACTTAGCTATGCTAAAACTACACTTTATTGTTCATTGTTCACTGCCAAATCAGGCATCAAATCCAGTATTGTCAATTCTACAGCTGTAAAATTTACTATTCTCGAATTGTTAAAACTGACCAGTGCAATATAATAACCATTTCCAATATCAGCCATTAAGGCAGGGGTCACCAACCTTTTTAAATCTGAGAGCTACTTCACAGGTACTGAGCCATACGAAGGGCTGCCAGTTTGAAACACCATCCTAAACTTACCTAAACATCATGTATAATAAACATGTTTTAACATGTTAAAAACATGTTTTTAATATACATATATACATATATATAGTCATTTACAAATCTATATGATAATGTGATAAAAAGAAGAATAGCAACAGGATAAAATAAAATTTTAGACTCTGCTCATTGGTGAGCTGTGCTATTTTTAGAACAGGTCCGTGGGCGGCTCATGGGGTCCCTGGGGGCATCCTGGTGCCTGTGGGCACCATAATGGTGACCCCTGCATTAAGGTGTACGTTCCTCATTGCAATAAGCGTGCCATCTATTTATTATCCTGTCTATTGTATTGTATTGTATTGTATTGAATCTGTTCCTGCACTTTGTTGTATTGTACGCTGCTGTATGTTGGTGTAAATGCTGCTAACTGCCTTGTGCAAAGTTCAAATAGCTTAATACCAAAACATATGAAAGTCCACATTACCTTCTATCTCTGCACTGTCTATTTATCCATTTATTATATATTATCTTACTGCCTGTTTGCACTTGCACCTTGTGATGTGATGATATTCAGTGTCAGATGTTTCATGTTACCATATCTTGCGCCGGGGCCATAGAGAGTAACCTTTGAAGTAGGTCAGAATTTAAAGCAACAAACTTATTCCCTCTTTTTGCCTCTCTCTCTCTCTGTCAACATGCTATATGGTAAATATTTAAAAATGTGATGAACTGGATTAATGGTCCCTATAAAGCTTACTAAGAAAGAAGATGCTTTCACCAAAGTGTTTCCTGTACTTTTGTGAGCAGCTATCATGCTACACAACAAAAACACGGCCGTATAATTCGAGACAGTATGCCCAGTATTCAAAAATCACAGGCAAGAATGGAATGAGAACATAAGCAAAGATTCTTAGTGAGAAGCAATTTCTTCAGTTGCATAAAGGAAGAAAAAAAGATCTTAATTCTTGTAATTTCATGTTCTCCAGTAATGTTCCAAATGCAGAGACAGGACTAGAATGCAAATTCCCAGGTACTTTGCATTAAAATTTATGGAACTTTTTGGAGAATTTATATTTTCCTGTGCATGTAGAGTTGTCAAACATACAAAACGTAAGCATACTTGTAAAAATTTGGAAGAGACCCTCAACCAGATTGATGCAGATTTACCTGACTTTATTAAAACAGTGATATCAGCTAGCTAATAACATTATTAGCTAGTTGGCCAGCTAGTTAACTTGTTTTATTTAATCCATTAACCTGATTTATAGATAATTCGAGGGGTAGCTCATCAGTTTTCTTAACACTACATATCCACTTTGACAGTCAAATTTTATATTTAAAACAAAAAATATATGACTTTACCGCAGCTGGGCCTTCCCCCTCATCTGTTGCAAACTGTCGTACTGTAGAAATAGAAACTGAAAGTACAGTGGAACCCACTTATACTGATCAGGGTTATAGTGATCAACTGCTTACATGGATCAAAAAGCTTGGGACAGAATCATTCCTATACAAATACTGTTTAAATAACTCATAATAAAGTAGTCTGCGTACAGTGTTCATTTTGGGCCTTTTTATACATGACAACATTTCTTATGTTATATATTTATTTAATATTTACTTTGATAAGCCTACTTTGCCCTGCGGTAACCCATCTGCTTCTGGCTAGCTACCTGAGGCTAATGCTACATGCCCAGAAAACATAGCTGGAAAAAGAAAGTAATTTTCTCTCAATGACAAATTTAGACTCATTAAAGCTTATGATAAACTAGCAAAAACCGTCTTTGGCACTGCCCCCGGTTACCATCACCCAAAGCTCATCTATGTCTATCTTATGAATCATACAACAAAAAACTAGGAATCGTGAAACGATAAGCTATATTTTACGTACAATATTGTACCGTATTAAAGCGACAAGCAGACCAAGGAATCGCGGCGGCGCCGAATGAAACCGATGAGAGGCAGACTGACAGGAAGGTGTGCTTTATGTTACTCCTTAAAGGGACCTCAAAACAAGTAGCAATAACACAAAAGCCATGAACGGCAGGGGTACACAGGGAAGTTACACTAAGCATGGTAAGGCACACATGTTGCTCAATGGGTAATTACACAATGGCAGGTAAGTGTCGGGATCAGACAAGGACCAAGGCCAACCAGTTAAGGGCACATGTGACAAACCGGATACACGGCACAAATACAAACTGGCTATATAAAAGACATACATGGGGCTACATACACACACACACACACACACACACACACACACACGAGGTATGCCAGGACGTGAAGAAAAATGACCACCAGTCCGTGATGCATTACAGATTCCAAAAAATCTCACGAAAACTTTCTGGTAATTTATCACCCCATACAACCCTAGACGGGACACATTAAATCAAGCCAACACAGGTATTCTATAAGCAAAGGGGAGGTTTAAAGGGAGAGGTTTCTGTTTGTAGTCAGAGCCCACAGTTCCACTCTCTCTAGGCGTCTAAGGCTCTCCACACAATCTAATGCTTGACACTTGCATTCACACTACATCACTCCATTCTGAAATGTCAGTAAGTGACCGCTCTCCACGCTGAATTGATAACAGCTAAAAAAAGGGAGAAGGGCATTTCCTCACAAAAGTTAGTTACAATGAAAATGTTTCAAAGGTTTCTAATTGATCTACAGCATTTCAGATACACCATTGGAATACAATAAAGTAAATAAAAATATTATAGATAGATTCAAGTTTCATACCGACTTTAAACTACTATCAATAACTTATACAATGGTTTTGCCCTACAGTAATTATGTAATTCCCTATGACCCCGCTTGTTCTCTTCAGGCTTAAGGGGCAGATTAGTTATTGGTTGCCAGAATGGAAAGGGCTGGATCGGGTGGCCAGGCATTCGCCTACAGAGCTTCAAAGTTGGGAAATAGTCAACTGTGGCAAACGTGCAGGATTCAGGCTCACTCTTCATTTTTTAGTCTATAGACTGATGTACAGATCATAGCTATTGAATTTGGTGATATCACCAGCATTCAGATATTTTCTCCTGCTTGTTTTTTTCCTGCTTGTTCCTCCTATCTGTGCTGCCATAACTAGAAGTTTCTTTGCTCCATTTGCGCTGCTGTCCGTCCTTGTCACTTTTCTATTTCACACTTGCTGATGTCCATTCCTTAACCCCTCCTCACCCCTATGGGATGAACCGTTCAAAGGTTTGAATACAAGGGAGATCCTTCCCCACCTGCCTGTCTGCCTAAATCACTAGCTCACCTCCCCATCTGCCTGTCTGTCTGATGTACCTGCTTGCCTGCTCCTTAATGCACCTAACTGTGCTGTCCCACCATCTGCTTGTATCTACCATGCACTAAATAAGGTAAACTTGTGCTTCCAGATGCCAATCATAGGATGAGCTTCCCCTGAATCTGTTTTCTTCTCAGGTTTCTTCCTCTCTATGAAGAAGGCTTTTCATCAGCTATATACTGTATCGCTCAGTACATATGCAGAGGGGTTTCAATTACAAATTTACAAAAACTGCATAAATTCAGATATTAAATTAGTTGTTCCACAAAGCTATATGAAGCATCAGGGCACAGCTATATTACCCTGCCAGTTGAAAATGCGACAGCAAAATGCCAAAACATCATCTTCCCTTCTCAGGGACTCTTTGGTACTTTCAACACAGCAGAAACTGCAATGCAACATAAATATTTGTTATTTCTTCAGACCAAATACTGAGGATATTCCTTCCCCTCACAGCACTGAAATTCTGCCAGCTCCCCACTCCCATTCACTTGCTACAAACCAAATAAAATCCAAATAACTAGACACAACAAACAGCCAAGAGCATTAGTTACACCCAAACCACATAACACCTTCTTAATGGACTACCATCAGATTCTTCTCAGCCTTTTTTGCTACTCACTCCTAATAATGGAATAACAGGGTCTAGTTTAATATTACTTCTAATACAAGGAGAAAACGTTTTCCTTTGTTTTGAATTAGAATAAATATTTTAGCCTAGAGTATACATAAAAATTAAAACTGGCTAATAGTAATATTAACTTGTTCCCCTTTAAGCAACAGAATAAATATACATGTATGAACCAAAATAGATTAGTCATAACATTATACCGACCCATCTATAGAGCAAAAATTGTAGAGCAGGGGTATTCAACCAAAATTTAAAGAAGTCCATTTAGAGAAAATTTCTTAAAACAAAGGTCCAGAATATCATAATGTCTAACTATTTAGTGTGATATATATTTAAGTAGCGTATTAGTTGCATCAACATTGCGTTTAATCAGTACCGACTTTCAAATAAAATGAATTCAGTACAATTCAAAAATGTTTTGAGAATATTTATTGTCACGTGACACAGAACTTCGGCCAGCTGGCTGGAGTGAGATGGTCATTTTGAGATGTCTGCACACACGTAACAGTTCTTACCTTGTAAATAGTCTGCTTTTGTATTTAACCATGTAAATACACCTTTGCCGTACCTAATTTTAGGTTTCTTAATTTCATTGGCTTGGGAAACGGCGGTTCTACTGCTAAACCACTACTGAAAGACTACAAAAGCTGCGCGGTTAAAATAGAAGCGTCAGGTTTTAAATACCTTAATGTTTTGGCTATCGGTCCAGGTCCGTTTATGGGTCCGGACCCGGACCGCGGTCTGTCTGTTAGTGACCTCTGTTGTAGACTATCATGCAAAAATTGTGCATTACAAGGTTAGTGGTAGTAACTTACTAAGAGTGGTCTGAGGGGAGAATAAACACAAACTGCAGAGGGTTAGCTAAACAGCCATAACTCGGTGATGCCAGATGTGGATGAAGGCTAGCCCATGTGGTATGAACTAACTTAAGGGCTACTTTTTGATGATGATCACAGGAGTAATGTGTCATGAACAAGTGCATGGAGCACAACTAGTGCAGGGAACCAATGTGTGGCACATGCTCTTTACAGCAGCGAGGGAGAACTGCTGACCTCAAATGGGGATATAGTCAGGAGGTGGAAATAATATTGTGAGAATCTTCTGAACCCCACTGATACGCCTTCCTTGGAGGAAGCAGAGCTGGAAGACTCAGAAGGGACTTGTGCATGAAGTTACTGCAGCAGCCAAAAAACTCTTCAGTGGCAAGGCTCCAGGAGTGGACCAGATTCGGGGATGAGTTCTCGAAAGCTCTTGATGTTATTGGGCTATCGCACCGCGTGCACACTGAGTGGACATTGGGGAGAGTGCCTGTGGATTGGCAGACTGGGGTGGTGCTCCCAGTCTTTAAAAAAGAGTACTAGAGAATTTGTGCTAACTTCAGGGAGATCACACTCCACAGGGTATCTGGGCTCAGTCCTAGAGATAGGGTGAGGAGCTCGGGCATTTGGGAGGGGTTTAAAGTAGAGGAACTGCTCCTATGCATCAAAAGAAGCCTGCTGAGGTGGTTCAGGCACCTATCCAGGACGCCTCCTACACGAATCCCTGGGGAGGTGTTTCGGGCGTGTCCAACTGGGAGGAGGCCCCAGGGCAGACCCAGGGCACACTGGAGAGATTATATCTCTCGGCTGGCCTGGGAACTCATTGGTATTCCCCTGGTGGTGCTACAGGAGGTGACTGGTGAGGGGGAGGTCTGGGCAACCCTGCTTAGACTGTGCCCCTGTTACCCGACCCCAGGTAAGTGGCAGAAGATGGATGGATGGATGGATGGATGGATGGATTTATTCAATTACTTGAGTAACATTTTGGTGTGGTAATGGGACTTTTACTTCAGCATTTGAGTTTTACTTAACAAAAAAAGAGAAAAGTAACATTTATACCACATAAAAAAAATCTTTCTAATGCCAATGTATCATGACAACAACTATTTTCCTGTATGGCGAGTCAAAAGTGCCTCAAAAGTAAAAGGAACTTCACTGAAGCAAACATTTTTGCTTCACAAAGTTAACAGACCTCAATGTATTTCCCAACCCTTTCTATTTAGTAGTTGATAGTTACAGACTATTGCATGTTTTTTTAAACACATCCCAAGCAGTGCTTCATCTATTCTTTCTAATTAAACATGCTCGACCCAAAGATTATTGACACACGTCTAACCAATCCGAAGAGAGTACAGCCATCCTGCAAAATAAATTCACTTCTACAGCAATATTCTTTATTGGTTTGTGTAGACTTTGCTTCACTTAAAATTTTGCTCTGCAGCCACTACTAATACATAAGCACACGCAACTGTCCCTAAAACAGTAATGGTAAAATGTAACAAGAATTTCTCAAAAACCGTTCTATTAACTTGTTAATTTTCTCAACCAGCCAACAACATTAATTAAATTTGATGACATATTGATTTCCCAAATATGATTTGTTAATGATTGAGTTAACAAATACACAGCTATATTGGATGGAAAACACTGAGATGAACTTACGAGAGGTTATATAATGGCTAAAATTCATACTATTTCACTAATATACACATAATTTTCTTTGGTAGATTTGTACTGTTGTGTAAATCCCATGCTTTATTTGACAAACATGAAAACAATCAGTAGTTTCCCTATTTCATATTTAACAGGGGATACAGAGAACATTTACTCCATTTTTTTATACTATTAATTATTCCAAATTCTGAAATATTAACCAAATAGTAAGGCTGGGAATACTGGAATAGCTCACTTATAATATGAAACTCCACTATAAAAAAATCTAATAGTGCTTCCTTGCACAATCCCAAAAGAAAACAACTGGCAAACCTTACTCTGACTCCCAGATTGCCAGCTGATTCTTGTGTGCTTTCTGAAATTCCACAGACAAGCTCATAAAGTTCTCAAATGAAGGTATCTACAGTATGAATGACTTCCCTAAACATGTCGGCATATACCGTCACAATAATGCAAGCTATTGTGGGTCACTTGCCAGTCTAAACTTACCAAATTTCCTAAAGCACTGAGAGTCCCAGCGGGGGCAGAGTATTTCAGCATCACTTTTGTGATCTGTGGGATCCCGTGTTGCCAGTCTGCTACACTAATAAAGCGAGGGTGCACATTACTGTGCTCATACTTTTGAAACTCAGAGCGTGCTGCATGTATAAATTCTCAAACCACCTCAGTAGGGCCATCCATCCATCCATCCATCCATCTTCCAAACCGCTTATCCTACTGGGTCGCGGGGGGTCCGAAGCCTATCCCGGAAGCAACGGGCACGAGGCAGGGAACA
>JAABNY020000069.1:161192-173594 GCA_015164015.2 Brevimyrus niger
GAAACCGGAGTACCCGGAGGAAACCCCACGACGGCACAGGGAGAACATGCAAACTCCACATACATGTAACCCAGGCGTAGGGCCAGCAGTTAAAATTGGTACAGATGAAGTAGATATTGATATCACTTAGGACTCTCTAGCTGTCTACATCCCACCATGGGATGCTGTCAACTGGGAGTGAAGTACATAATCTGAACTCTCAGCAAAACATTTGGCAGTATGAGTCGCCAAAAACAGATTATGCTGTTCTAAAAATCTGAGAGACAAAGTATGACATATGAATAATGTAACGTTTGGCATGTGATTGAGGTAGACAAGCAGTGTCGCTCTTTGTGTGCCTTCAGGCGCTAATGAGAATCTCGGTTCCCATGAGCCTGGGCACAACAGACACATCTGAAATGATCTGGAAGATGGTGGTGCATCTGGCCAGGCAGGGTGTCTCAAGGGGGTTAGGGGATCTTAGAGACCATATGCTGTATGAGCTCCCTGCCCCCAGTAATAGGTAATGGCAGCCTATCTCTGTAAGCGCTTTGGTGTGTGGGGCTGATTAATGACAAAAGCCTAGACAGATTTCTCCAAATGTTATTCCTCCTCAGCTTCCACAAACCATTATACTGGTCATCAAAAACAGATGATTAAGCTTATGATCAAAATTAGACAGTACTAGCCCTGCCAATTAGAACTTTGAGTTTTATCTGTGTGCACGTGTATAATTATTTGATTATGTGACAATTCGTTGAAGATTTTGAGACTCATGTACGTATGACAAAACTGTTAAAGCCCACCTGGGGCAATTCTGGGACTCATTACATCATTACAATCATTACATTTTCCAAGCAGAGGGACTGCGTCCCCCATGATAAATATTGCTGAGCCTTGATACGATAAAATGTGTACAAAAACACAGAACAAATCACTAGATGGTTTCAGAAAAATTATTTTTAGGGAGGCTGAGACGAAAAGGGTGGCTGAAGGCCCACTAAATAGGGTCTAAGAACCGCCTATAAAGCCCACTAGGATTATACAGTAGATGAAACATAGCCGTTTCCTTTATCTATGTACTGTACACCCCCAAGTGGAATCTTCTGGAAGCACTGACTGATCCTGGGACTGTGCCACAGAACTTGCATCATCAAGGACTTTGTCACTTTTTCATTTGTCATCCACAAGTAATGTTCCATCAGTAGCACAAAGCCAAGGTCCAGTGCAAGGGTTGGAAGGAGAGTATTGATCATGAGCAAAGTTACTTGTGTTTCAATCTGGATGTGGACCAGAATCAGCCAGCTGGTGACCACTGCTATACAATAAAACATGTATTAATATACTATTGTTTATTACTGACTTCACCAAAATTACGGAGCTGATTTCTCCATAAATCTAAGATCTAAAATAAGAAATACCCTTCCCCTGTTTCTCCTCCCCTGTTGTCTTCAAAGGAAGACACTTTGAAGTCAGCGACTCTCACGCTGATATAGTTAAGCAGTTTGTAAGCAGTTTGTAAGCAGTTACATTACTATAAATCTTAAATCGGGTAATTGGTATCAAAGAGTGGCTACAAAAACTTACATACACTCAAGTTTCTCCTATAAAACTGAAGCCTTCAAAATTTAACCTATATAAAAGACTAAAGAACGGAAAAATTCTGATTAAGTAACCAAAATATAGCAGCAAACAAATGCAAAAAACTAAAACAAGTTGTCCAAATGATTTCCAATGAGGTTACCCAAATGTTTTTGTAATGTAATAGTATAATATAATAGAAAATGGAGTCAAATGAAAAAAAAACATTGCAATTAGGCCTTTTTTTAAGGCAGACTACATGCCATTTCTTGTGCCTGTGATTGTTTTTATGAAATATGTGGTCACCATTTATGCCATCACAATAAAAAATTTACAATGACTGAAATTAACAAAAGAGTAACGCGAACTGAAAAATCAATTGTAGGCATCACCCTTACAGAAAAGCACCACAAGGTGGCGCCAACGTCACATTTTTACAAGATTCAAGTTTTTATTTATTACATACACAGTTAATCTGGTACAACTTTCAGTGAAGCGAAAATCTATCTGTGTAGCACCTTAGACTAAGTAAAAAAAAATCTAGAACAATAAGCTTAAATAAATAAATTAAAACGTTAAAACGGATAACCTCACAAAAAATTCCAATATCTCAATTGTACAAATCTCAATTATTCCGATTTTACTAAGACATTGTACTGCTTTTCACCCTCTTTGAAACTATCTACTATCATTTTAAAAATCAGGATACCTGAGGCCAAGGCCAATATTATTAAAGTCTCTTTTACTTGGCTAATCTTACAGGTATTGGCAGAAATTTTAACTCTTTTTAACCACTTCCACTTGTGCAGTTGGCCTGCACTTATCTTACATTCAGGTATTTGTTGACAAAGTTGAAAGTTGTACTATTACCATCTTAAAGCCTAACGGGGCATGTCAAACACAATGTCTAGGTTTCTAACTTTTCCAGTGAATTTTTAGTCTGGACTAACAACCTGAGCCTTTCCAGTGATATACAGCAACCAGGCTGTACTCAACCTGTACCACGAAGAGGCACTAGTTACAGCTTTTCACTGCAGAAGGGTCGGCTCAGAAAGGCCAGTGCCTGGTTTGGAGTATGACTATGATGCAAAGTCATAAAGACACTTGATTACTATTCACATGGTGTACATCATGATTTACTATGTGCTAAATTCCACTAACAGCCAGAATCACCATGATATGTTAGCATAAAACCCTAGTGGAATTAGCATTAGCTTCGTAAATTGATTAATATCGTAAACTTAATTCATTGCAAATAAGTTATTTCTTATTTATTTGTTTTGTCATTAAATTCATCTTTATCTTAGTGTACTTTGTAAATATGTCAGATTTATGTTAAGTAGTAAGTTTGTAATTTGAAATCATAGTACAGACATTGCAAAATGCAGTTTGGAACAATTGCAGACACATTATAAAAGTACATAGTAAGCAATGCTGACAACGCTGAAGTTGGCTCCTTATTCGCAGCTCCTTATTCGGATTTTCCGGTCCACCTTAAATGCTTCGCAGCCCAATGCAATGACGCGATTGCGCCTGTAGGGGGACTATTTTAATACCTTAAACCAGTCTGTGCCAGGCAAATATCAACTTCTCAGTACACGTCAGGTATCCTACTATATAGAAAAAGTGACATTGTCCTGGCCTAGACTGATTTAATCCTTTAAAAATCAGATGGAAACAAGGCATGTCATACTATAGTGCACAATGGTGTGAATGAGAAGCCAGGTTTCCATGCCCATTTTAATGCTTTAAACCTCTCTGTGCCAGGCAAGTATCAACTTCTCAGTACATGTCAGGTACCCTACTATATATAAAAAATGACATTGTCCTGGCCCAGACTGATTTAATGCTTTAAAATCAGATGGAAACAAGGCATGTCATACTATAGTGCACCATGGTGTGAATGAGAAGCCAGGTTTCTATGGCCAATTTAATATCTTAAACCTCTCTGGGCCAGGCAAATCTAAACTTCCCAGTATACATCAGGTATCCTACTATAAAGAGAAAGTCAAATTGTCCTGGCCCAAAGCTGGCCAAGAAAGATGTTGCTACCTCTGTAATATGGAATTGGTTCGGTTTTGTGCCGTCGGACACAGACCAAACAAGTCCTCGCTGCAAAGACTTGCAAAAACTGTTGCAACCAAAGGAAGCAGCGCAACTAATTTATTCCAGCACGTAAAGCAGAGGCACGCAGCGGAGTGGGAGAAATGCCGCTCCCAGCGAAATGAAAATAGCCGCAGCACCAGCACAACAAAGCGTCCCTGACACATTTTCAAACTGTGTGCCATATGATAAGAACGGGGAGCGATAGCAAACGCTCTCGAGAAGTATAGTGCAAAGACATGGTGCCTATATATACTGTGGAAAAGCCGGGATTCATTAACATCCTAAAAGTTTTAGACCCGAAGTGCGTGCCTCATTTTTCTTAACACTGGTAATTTTTCAAAAGCTTTCTTTTGCACTGTCAAGCCGAATGGCATAAAATATTTACGTAAAATTAAGCTGACATGATAAAATTGTGTTTTTTTCTAATATTATTACAATATTATTTATTACATATTTATTTATAAGTTTAAGGGTGTATTGTGTTTTGCCAGTGTGAAAATAAGGTATAGGCCATATCGCCCAGCTCTAGTTGAATGTATCACTTGGGTCAAAGGTAACTAATATCACAATATTGTTCAGTTCTCTAGCAACAGTCTTCACCCTCACCCAAGTTCGTTTGGCTCTGCAGTTATCTGTCCTACACTCTCCACGTCACTGTTTGTAACTGAGCTGACCGAGCAGTGAAAAATTTAAAATGAGTCAAACTCATTTATTTAACAGTAGATGTACTTTGGTGATAACTTATTTCACATTGACAGTAACTGAACTTTGCTCTTGTTGATGGACCCATCTGACAGAAGCTGAACCTGCCATTCAAAAAAACCTTTTGCTTTGTTCATTATTTTCCCCGAGCTGCCATCCGACTCGTTAATGGCACTGAAAAAGTTAGTGACGTTATAATGAATTCCCGTTGATGCCCTATTATCACGATAACTTTGACAGCCCTAATATATACATATATTTCTTTTTCAAATACAACTTATAAAGAGTGTATAAAGTAATAAACGCATCAACAGAAATACAACTGAAGTGACTATATGGAATACATAAGTCAAAATCTGTCATTTTGATTTTTTTACATATACTGTACAGTGGTACCTCGGTTTTCAAACTCACTAGAACTCAAATTTCTTAAAAGTCGAACAAACCAGGTTGACCTAGAACTCGATCTGAATATAGGAAGTCGAACTGCAAACACTGACCTAATATAAATTGTATGCGCCAAGAAATGAGTCATATTACAGTACAAAGCAATTCCTACTTGAATGCCTTCTTCACAGACTGGATGATTAACCAAATAAAGCACCACAACATTACAATAACTAACAATAAATAAACCACTAACTTACGTGTACTATTAGAGCATTTATGTCATTTATTCAATCTTTATTTTACAGGTAAATTAACGAAAAACCAGTTCTCACTGCTTTATGCGATATTCGGGAGAAATTGCAGATTACGCATCGGAACTGCCTGGGATACAAACATCATTCGTGTAACTAAACTCTTCAGCCGATAAGGGCAAAGGTGTGTCGTCACGGAGGCGGTTCCAGTTTGTGCAGCAGGGTGAGAGGTTGCAATGAATCTAACCGTAATACATTGCATCAGGATCAGAATGGGTTGCTTTAAGCCAGAGCTGTAAGCAAGTTGAACGCACCAATGACCAGACAGGGGAAACAAACTAAAACGCTAATTTAATACAGAGGACTAATGACAACAACCAGAAACGGCTGATTACATAGGGGATCCCACACGAGGTTAACAATGGGGCGTGGAATATCGAAGGAGTGGACGATCGGGGCAGGATTGGAATAATGTTGGGATAAGATCTTTATCATTTTGGAATGTTTTTAATTTTTTTCAAGAAAAAAATGTTCTTCTTGTTTTATCTTGTTAATTGTGTTTAAATGTTTAAAAAATCCGGAGTCCGGAACAGATTAAGTTTGAGAACGGAGGTACCACTGTATATTACTTTGAATAATAGTGTCTAATGAGTGGATGAAATATAGCACAAGAGAAGAAAAGAATGGCAGTGAAAAAGAATCCAGATAATCAATGTAATAGGTAACATCAGTGCTTACCTGCAATGATCATTCTGTGATCTGCAGCAAGCAAGGGAAACAAATAGAGAGAAATAAAATAGCGTTAATACAAAGCAGCCCTCACAATGTGCACATAACGGAATGAAGTGTGGGATTAGATTTGGCTGACACAATACAGACATAGCATAACGTTAGGAAATCAGAGAGAGATACACATGGTCTGGAAGAAAACGGAGAAATGTAAGTCAAAAGTACACATTCAGGAATAACAAGAAATTTAAACGGAATGTGTTCAAATGTCATAAAGTAATTGTCAAATAGGAACATCTTTGGTTAGAATTACATTCCATGATACTGATTATGATTTTTTTGTTTGTTTTTTTACAAACAAACCAACTGACCACTCATCCCCCTAACCAGCAACTCAATCTTTACAAGAAAAACACCTCTGGTGTGCGTGCGTGCGTGCGTGCGTGCGTGCGTGCGTGCGTGCGTGTGTAGTTTGCATGAAATATAAACCAATAATAATAGATAAACCTGGTTGTGTTTCCACCTGTCACACAAATTGTAAGGAAATTTGCTAATTGGAGAAGACTGGTCCACATCAAACTTTGCCAAACTAAACCATATCCACACAATCAAAGGAAAATCTCTTTTGAGATCAATTCTTCCTGATCAGATATTATGTGAAGCTAAATATAACTACGTGTTTTTGGAATAACAACAAAGTATTCCCTGGACACCCCCCTCACATCCCTACTGCTATAAAAGATTCCTGTAAAATTCAAAAAAGATCCATCAAATACTTGAGTTTTCACACAAGATCAAGTGTCTAAGATTGCCCTTCTCTTTGCTATAACTATACAGCTCTGTTTTAATTTTGGTGTGGTTTGTGTCACCACCACATATTAATCCATACATTGTCTCTGAAAAACTTTGGTCAAATAGTTTTTGAATTACCACACTAATAAGTGTCTGCAGAGGACTGGTCCCAAATCCATACGTATTCCCTGTACACAATTAGCTAAATTCTCACATAAATAATCAGATTGTATAAATTCACAAGTAAACAAATATTACAGAAAATGAATGGGTAAAAACATTACAAAATTCTTGTGTTTCTTTAAACAGAAAAGTGGTAAAATGTTCATGAGCACATTCCCAGAATATCCAAAATCTCAGTTACCATAAATCTAGCAATACCTGAATAGACAGAAAATGGCTTAGCGATATATATTATCATAGACGGTAAACAAAACAGGAACATCATCTTTTAATCATCAATGAGGAAGATTAAAATCAGCAGCTTGCAATGTGTCACCTGTTTACAAATGTCTGAAAATTGAGCCTGCATGAATCAGAGAACAGGCTGGAGACCTTGATCACATGACATGCATAAACACAGTCATGGTTAACCAATGCGCCATGGAACAAGTTCTTTGAATGGAAAAGTTTAAGAATGAGAGTCAGGGCAGGACGATAATAATGGTTTGCATTTCCTCACCGCGTCTTCGTCTGAAGATGTGTTTATATTGGGTGGGTACAGAAGAAAGTTAGGGTTGTGCTAACAGCAGACTAATATGTACACTAAAACTCACTATCAGCAGAGATAAAGCTGTTTGACCTGCTGAAGCCAGGGAAACCCTGGGGACAGCCCAACATGGACTGTACAAAGAGTAACAGCACTCTCTTATAGAGTAACAACACTGTTTTAACAGCCTTCTATATTATATATGTCTAAAAAGGTCATTAAATCATTGATGACATGAATAGACCTATATTCCACGCCATTTTCGGTTTCTTATTCTCCTCTACAGATGAAACCCGAGAAAGCAGGTTTGCCTCATTCAGAAAACGTCCCTGTCCCCCATAAACTTCCCAAAGCAATGACTGCTTTGGCAGCAGAAACAAAGCAGTCAACTGAAGCAGCAGCTGTGAGGGATGGGAAGTCAGGGTCACCAAGGCGAAGATCAATGCTAGACTACCCCAAAAACAGGCTGGTTTTGTTCTACAGTTTGGAATAATCAGTAACCAATCTCTGCAGGGGATCTGAATCTAGTGTCGCTACCCTGCAAAGTGCAGATGCTAAATTCCTAGCTCTCAGATTTGTTCTCGTCCTCTAACAATGATTCAATTTTCACACCAGGCAACTCCTACAACATTTTAGGGAGGTTCTGCATCATACTCAATCAAATAATAATGAAAAACTGTCACCTTGTACACTACCTAGTGCATACTGCACACCGTACAATAATTTCCATAGGAAAGTGCTGCACTGTATGGCAGTGTCACTATTTCAGCTTTACACGCATCTCCCAGCCTCATTATCACAACCTATTAGTCAATGTAATTATCCTGTCCCAACATACGTCCATCTCGTACGGCCTGTCATTCCAAATGGAACCTAGTAGTAAGTTGGGGACACTTTGTATTCTACTGGACGTATTTTATCATTGCTTGTCTTTTCAAAATGCAAGACAACTGCTGAACAGATGTTAAGGCGAAGATAAAGAAAATGCAAACATTTAACAGGTTATTTCACGGACATCTCCTATAGGGGGCACCCCAGCCTTGTGCCCTGCCTGAGTTGGGAGTGAGTGACTCTGACAAGAAGCTGGAAAATATAGATGGATAGAAGATCACCATTTTTTCAAAAATATTGCTTAAATTACCTTCTGCAATAATTCAAATACACCATAAAAATAATTAATATACGAAGTTTAATAATGATTTAGTTCACTACAGGCCTCTAGATCAGGCCCTCTCTATTCACTCCTGCATCAAAAGCTGCATAAGCAAACAGAGTTTTATCTGAAAAAAATAAACCTGTTAAAATCTCTGCTTACAAATGCTTTTATTCCAGTAGTTAGAATACAAAGTACTAAATTTCTATGTACTCACTGAAACGTTTCCTGCTCTAAACTTTAACTGCCATCTGTTGATGAGGCAGGGAGTAGATTTAAACCGACTCCACTTGCAAAAATTCACAGATCTACTTCACAGAAGAAACCCTGTACAGGTAACTAGGGTTGCAGCGGTGTACTGGTGCACAGCATTACAATCTGTAGTAGGTCATGCACCGCTGCCTTTTAAAGTTGAGGTGACACCCCATTCCGATCGGTGTATTGCTTGTTATGCTCAAAACATACCTCTGAATAGTTAAGAGAGTCAGGACAACCTTCTTCCACCTTGTGCTGGTGCAAAGTCTGGTTTTCCCGACATCAAAACAGCAAAATGTATTTGGACATGCCTATAATCGTTAATTCTATTTTCTATTCTATTTATTTTAAAAATTCATTGCATTTAGCTTGACAGTATAACCTATGTGTTTTAGATTATTAATGCATATATACAGTTTGATAGCAATGTTTTATGGATTATAACTATGTTTAGCTCAACGGCAACACGTTTTATTGATTATTCAATAATAATAATTGTGACATACTGTATGCCATGATATCATGAAATCGTGATATGTCCCGAGATGGGAATCATAATGTGAAAATCTCATACAGCTGTAACTCTACTGGTAACCCACAACAGTAGAGGGCTTCTTTTGTTAACCACACAGGTCAGTTCCTTATATTTATTGTAGAATTGGGAGAAGCTGGATTAAAACAATGGGAGACAAGACAAAAAGTATAAACAATCCCAAAGTGTCAATTTCACCAGTTATCAGTTAGTGTAATTTTGACAATAGTTTCCTTTACTAAGGGAATACAAGTTTTTCGAAGAGAAACTAATGTTAAGTTAAAGTGATCACCCTTCCATTGGATTTATAAGGATTGGTGAGAACTTAAATTGAGCAAAGTTTTATACTCAATCACTGAATTATCCTTGTCCACATGCTATCAATGTCCTTTTTTATATAGTATTTTTGTTATGAAGATTCCCGTGTCTCAGCAGACACACAAACCAATGTAAATTACATAATTCTATGTGTGCTGATTATTGCAGATATGCATTCCATCAAGTGCCTGGTGCTTCTGAAGTCACACCATCTGTCAGCACAACATCTAGTATTCTGTGCTTAGCAAAAATGCTTAGTCATCAGAACACAACAGCAGCTATTAAGGCAAAATAATACCTCAACTAGCAGTTTTTGTTAGTAGGTAAACCTCTGCTCAGATAAACTGTGCAGTGCTATGAAATATGCTGTCTTGTTTTACATATTTGTATATATGGAGATTTTAATTTCAACTATACTACGAAATAAAGGTGATCTAACAATGAAAATCATGCATTCTATTAAACAAAAAATTCATGTAACAAATCTTGTGCAGAAAATGTTAGCACACTCCTAGCTTAATGCTTACATCAAAAGCCTAGAATGATAATTAGGGTGCCAAAGCAGATCAGCACAAATGATTAGGACCTTAGACAGTAACTTTGAGGGTCCTGACATAACTCTGGTATGGTTCAGTATTAGCCATTGTAGTTTGTGCTAAAATGATGCCATGATCAAAGGAGCTTTCTGAATCTCTGAGAAGAATGATCGTTGATCCCTACATGCCTGTGGTTTCCCGGCCTCTTCCAAGCAATTTATACTTAATCATTCTACTGCCTAAGAGATCATCTACAAATGGAGAAAGGTTCAGAGAACACGCAATCTAACTGGCAATCCAAGATGGTTCTCCCGCCAAATTTAGTGCAAAAGCTGAAAATTCATAAAATTTCTAAGTACCCCAGAGTGTCATCAAAGGAGCTGAGGACAACTCTTGCCACAGTGAAAGTTAATGTTCACAAGACAACCTTTATAAGGAGACTGCACAAATGCCCTTTATGGAAGATCAGAAAGCAGGAAACCGCAGCTATCAAAAAAGAATATAAAAAATACTTGATGAATTCCATATACTAGATGGTATTACTTGCAGAAAATGCAAATTAACAACATTTTTAACCTGTGAGCCCATTCAGCAATGTTTTAAAAAAGGAAATGAGTACCTATTATACTTAGACAAATATATATTGTACACCTTTATGAACTACCCTGTGAGACACTTACTGAATGCTTTGATTTTGGCTGTGAGTCCTGGGTCTTTTGTGAAACACAATAAGTGGTATATTGATGTAAATGTGTCATCTTATACCACATTATGAAAATGTATCAATATATTGTGATAACCCTCTGTACTGCACAGCCCTAGGAGACTGTTGATGGGCGGGAGGTGAAACAGATAATCCACAGCCAGGTTCCTGCCAAAGCCTTAATCAAAAAATAAAATTAGCCTCTGACAGGTTTCATAAAAGCATTACATAGCAGTATGTGGTTAGAGTTACATACAGTTATGTACGTACGTAGTTCAAACAGTAGCATCGTTTGTATAGGTGTTAGAGATGGTAATGCAATGAATAAAAATAAGATGTTAGCTTAATGTAGCATTAGCACTGATCTAAATTGGCGGCAACACATACATACATACAGCAGGGTTCCCCTAATTCTGGCAGAATAAATTTCCATGACTTTTCGAAAACTTTTCCAGTACCATTAGAAAAATTTCCAAAACCTGCAAGTTTGTAAAACTAAAGCAGACAGAACAGTATTTGTGTAGGGTAGTTAACTACTGACTTCTGTTCATACAGACTTCTATTAGCGTGATGTGTAACGAAGCAGGAAACAAAAATGAACAAGGCTGGTTTCCAAAACTTTTGCAAATCTTTTCCTCTCTATCCAAGAATTTCAAAACTTATTCAGGTCCTGGAAAAATTATTTAAAAATTCCATGACCGTGAGTACCTTGATACAGACATACACATAGATATCTATAGGGAAAACTCTAATACCAACATGATGACCATAACCCCTACCCAGCCCTAACCTGGGCCATTTGTTCCAATAAACCCATTATGAGCTAAAAATATCATAAGGTGGAAATGCGTTTTAATACAGTATACCCAACCAAACATCATAGCCTAGCCTATGGCCTTCTTTAAACATGCTTAGAACACTTTCTTTAACCTACATTTGGGCAAAATCATTATCACAAAACCCATTTTATAATAACATGTTGAATATCTCATGTAATTTATTGAATTAAATGCTGTCTGGGACATGCCACAGACATCATACAGATGAATTTTACAAAAGTAGGTAAGAATGTCAATGTAAGTGACTGACAGACCACTGCAAAAATGACCATTCATTTCGGGCAACACCAATAGGAAGCAACACCAGCTTTTGAAGCTAGTATTTTATTCCCCACACAAGAAAGCTGCATTTCAATTGTTTTTCATTCTACCAGCATTTGCAAACTGTAATTAGTTTTTGGGTTCACAGTTCAATGCACTTTTGGTACTGCAGCAAAAACTGATTTTATTTACATTTTTTATTACTAAAACTGCACAGTGATGGGTGTGTTTCCAACAACATTTCCAAGCTGAATATAAATGAGCCGACAGACAGCCTCATCTCATCAGCTACTCTTCCCTATTTACTGGGAAACCAACATGTTCCCACACTGCTGATTATGACTGACTGCAACCAGCTTTAACCAAGTCACAGGCACAATTAGCATGACATCTGTTTTTGTATTAGTCTTGCACCTTATGGCAGCTCTGTTGTGAAAGGCGCTATATACAGTACACATAAATAGAATAGAATAGAATAGAATAGAATAGAATAGAATAGAATAGAATAGAATAGAATAGAATAGAATAGAATGTTTTCCCTGTTAAACGTCTACTTGTAAATTTAG
>JAABNY020000069.1:173694-188747 GCA_015164015.2 Brevimyrus niger
AATAGAATAGAATAGAATAGAATAGAATAGAATAGAATAGAATGTTTTCCCTGTTAAACGTCTACTTGTAAATTTAGGTTCCACTCATGTCAACAAATACATATACGGTTACAGCCCTTCCTGGGGAGTAGGAATCATACTCTGAAAACATGCACACTTTTCCCCTCCCACCCCCCCCCCCCCCCCCACACACACACACAGACAAGCTCAAACCAGTGAGTAACAGTAAAATTCAGCAAAACATTCTTTTTGCTTTAACTAAACAGCCTATTTCTCAGAAGGATCCAGTGGATATCATCAGATAAAAGCAGTTCATCATCCCAGTACATGGATTTGATTTAATTATGTATCTTCAGAGAGAGTTTTAATCAGTTTTATTTAAAAAGAGAATATTCAGGAGTAAAGTTTACTCCAATAAGTTCACATTTGCACATAATTTACATATAATAAAGATTTCAACCAAATAAATGGGTCATACTGTTATTAAATAAATAAGCCTTCTTTGGCCTGTGAATTCATTGGTGGTTTTTAATGGTCAATTCAGTGACTGAGCTTGACACCCAAGGTCTAGACAGTGTTTAGACCAACATTGTCTTCATGCTTAAAGGATGAGAGTGAGCATAAAATAAACATAAGGGTAATGATTAGCCAAACTCAAATGACACTAAATACACTAACTGCTAGCACACACAATAATAATTTACCCCACTTAAAAACATAATACAAATATCCGTAATCACCAACCTTAATCATCTAACAAAACTTTCTACTCTTACTTCATTCAGTCATATGAGCATTTCACAACTGACAGAATAATTTTAGCTATCTGAAATTTTGGTAAATTGTTGGAGACCACTTTCTCTTTGGGATTGCAATGCTTAATTTTCCCCCTTTAAGCAAGATCAAATAATCAAAATCTTTAATCTTTTCATCACAGGATTCCTGCTTTCACAATCAGAAGCTTTTGTTTGAGGTAGTCATATGAAGAAATTTAGGCTCAAAACAAGTGGTCAAAATAGCAGGGCGGGCAAGGAGGGGTCAGCGTGCAGAAGAGCTGAGTCACCCGTAGTCTGTTAAGGAATCTAAAGTGTCAAATTCAGAATAACAACAGTCCTGTTGCCTTTTATTTGAACATTTTAAAAGACCTTTATAACTGTAGATTGTGTTTTGTTTGAAGAAAGATCTCACCTTTGTTTAAATTTTGCAGACCCAAAATTAATATAAAACATACAAGCATAATTAAGTCACTTTCACCAGCTGCTGCGCTCGTTCTGCAGCGAGCTTGTTTCCCCCGTCTTCTGACAACATTAGACCGCTTTCCTTTACAGATGACACACTCACTGCCACCTCATGCCACACCTGCTTCACCTTGAATGGCTTAGGTGGAACGGGGGTGCTCACGTAGATGATGTGCTCACGTAGGAGATGTGCTCACGTAGATGATGTGCTCACGTAGATGATGTGCTCACGTAGATGATGTGCTGATGTAGATGATGTGCTCACGTAGATGACGTGCTCGCCTGTTTTCACTATGCGCACGGGCACATCCGTTTCCTCAGACGAAAAGCAATCTTGTTTACCAGGCAAACATACCATTGTAAGAGCAATCCGCTGTAAATGATGTGCCACCGCCTCTTAAAGGTGAGGCGATGTGCCGCTGCCTCTTAGAGGTGAGGTGATGTGCAATTCAGGTTGCTTTATTGTTACGCCCAAAACACGCCTCTGAATAATTAAGTGTTTGCGCTGGCACAAAGTCTGTTTTTATCCACAGTCAAAATAGCAGAATAGATTGTGACATGCCCATAAATATTAGTTGCACTTTGTGCTTTATCCTTTGTGTTACATCATCAAAATAGAACCCAGTGTTCATCCACATACTTCTGGAATTGAATGTGCTTCCTGGAGAATTTCAGGTTCGGTACCAAAATGTGAGATCCTACAGCAAGGCCCCTCTTTATATGAAAATGAGAAATATGAGACAGGTAGGCTTGCTGCCAATGGATGCCTTCAGTAATTATGGTCCCTGGAAGTTCCCAGCTGTTTCTTTCTGATTAGCTACAGATGTGCAGGAAAAGTCTGTCAATAGTCACATAAAGCTTCACTTTTTCCCTGTTAACATCTTCAGTAGTGATTGAATCCGGCAGCCGAATATCCCGTGAGTGTTTTATGACCCATGGGAGGTCACACCATCTAAACAAGGCAAGGAGACCCTATTAACATCATGCTAGAGTTACTTAGTAAAAACATAAACAATAATGTAAGCCATTCATTTATAGAATGACTGCTGTATTTATTGATGAGGAAACCATGAACCAGGCGAGAAGCAAATCTTTATACTACATTCTCAAGCAGCCCCATGGTAATATGTGGCACTAATTGATAAAACCACACCCAAGTTGAGGCAAAGAACAGCTTCAGCAGCAGTGAGGCATTCACAGCCTTGTAAACTTGGGCCTATTTACATTCTACGTGGGAAACAAACAGATCCATTATATGGACACACCAGCCTTCCATTACACCACAACTAATTCAATTAACAGAGATGCTGAATGGGAGGAGGCTATAGCAACGAGGGTGGGGGGGGGGAATGCGTGAGGGAGTACAGGGGGACCCGCACTCCTGCTGGGACGGGTCAGCGTGCACCCAGGCTCCAGACTGAATCCCAGGCCTCCCTCCAGCTCCCATCAAACGGCATAACTCTGAGCAAACAATGGCCACCTGTGTCTCTACTGGCACAAAAGTTTCTGGGAAGAACCCCAGGGGAGCAACACCAATGTGTTACCTAGTGAAGGAGTAGAGGGAGGAAAGCTACCATGGAGCTGAGAATGTAGCACATCCTGTTGCATACACGGCCTACACTATCCAGGAGGAGTGCGCTTATAAATTATGTTACATTTACATTATATTTTAGCTGTACATTCAACACAGTCTATTCAAAATTATTTTATTAAAACAGCCACATTCACATTTGTTTGTTTAGCAGCAATTTTGTCCAAGGCAACATACAGGTGAAGAAGCGTCGATGTATAGCGTCTATTGCAAAAGCATTTTGAAAACAGTGTTTAGAAAAACATCTTGTGGTTTTAAAAACAAGCCTCCAATAACATCAAAGAAAAGCTAAAACGTGCTGGAAACAAGGCAATTTTGACAGCACGCCAAGCCACTGTACCAGCCCATCATCGTAAAGGACGGCACATTCATCTGTGCTGATTTACTGAACAATAAGCTCCTGTCTAAACCAAAAGAACTAACACACGATTTAACCAGAAAAATGTGGACAGACATTCAGAGAGAAAAATTACGCAACCACACTATACACTCTGTCATCATTATCTTATTCAACTGCAAAATAGACTTTCTTTACCCAATGCAAATTATTACAGAATTAGCCGCAAACCTGGCTAAACATTTACCTGAAGCAGGGCATGTGAAGCACATTCAGCACAAGGCCAGGTTTTTAATGACTATGGCTAGGACTCCCTGGAACACTGCTTTTAAAAAGACGCTGCATGCTGCCACCAGCTAATGGTACCCGGGTGAGGGTCCTGCGGATCCACACACCCAGCCAGACAATGTGCATAGAGGCTGATGGATTCTGAGGACAGATGTGGGGCATACTAGGCTGGTGTCACATGACTTACCTGAAAGATACGGTTTGGCCCTCTTATGGAGAAAACAGCTGATTAAAGGAAGACTATTGTTTTTGCTTGGGTTTGCCCACTACTAATCCTTATTAAGAGGGGCTGTGTTACGCCCAAGCCAAGAATGCAGTGCAGGTTAAAACAAGATCCAGATCTGACAAAGTTCTATGCTGCTTGTTCATGCCAGCAAGCTTAGACACATCCTGATTCCTAGTAATACCCCTCCACTCCATTTCTGGCTTTTTATGTGATGTTTGATAAATCATGATATAATTCATACAATTTCCTGTTGTGATGGTACTTCACAAAAACTGTACACCTCCGACCAGTATGATCAGGGGGCGGGCCAAACCACCTAAGGCACCTTCAGCACAATTGAACTTCTCTGGCTCCTTTGGCGTTTTGGGAAGGGCGGTGACAACAGGTATTGTACATACAACAAGGGGAGATACTGTGGGAGAGGTTCATGATGAGCAAGCAGTAGAATCGAGTTCCCTTCTTATACTGTCAGGGACAGAAACACTGGCAACACCTCAGAGCATTAGATATGTGTATTATACACACACATGCACAGTCAAACATGGCACACAGAAAAAGAGACTCAACTATGAAAGCACAGACCCAGAATTCCCAGACGCACATCTACACCTTCAATCAACACAATAGTACACACAGTGACATACAGAAACACAACAAGATGAGAAGATACTCAAGCACAGGCAGATACTGAGACGCATGCCGAAAGACTCACAAGCACAGACAGGGACACAAGTATGCAGACACACACTACAGAGTGACACTAGACTCAGCCCATCCTTTAACAGCTTGTCCTGTCATCAAAAGTATCGTAAAGACCTTTGGCTTTGTAAGGTTTTCTCCGTGTCTCTCACTATCCGCAATGTGACCGTCCAGAAGCTGAAGATGAACATTTGAAACCCACCTGAATTATCCTACCAGGGATCAAAAAGACTTTAAAAGGCCTTCTTTCCCTACCTAGCGGAAAGATGGAATTCAAAACAATTTTAATCTAGCCAGGTGCTTAAATTCTTCCCATTAAAAGTACAATGAATGGCATTCCCCTTTAAAGGAAAAAGTGAATTTCATCACATTGCTCATTGCATAGTAATCCTGAACAATCTTGAGAAGTGATAATTGAGATTTACTCATAATGTCCTGCATTTCATATTCCCTCCAGGCGTACTTTCTGAATAATCAGTATATCTACAGTAATTTATCTGCAAACTTACACATCAAGCATTCATCCACACCAATCATGTTACAAATTCCAGATAAAGAATTCAGCCCAAAGCTGGCAAGCAATCTTTTGCAACAGAACCACCATTTCCTCTTTCAGACTAAGGCAATGACTTAAGCACACAGGTACAAAGACCTTTACCCTACAAAACTAGCAATATCAATCACCAAGAAATCCCTTCATACTTCAGCCTCCTGCTGCTCGACATGTAGGTCATGTGCTAACAACACAAAGATCATGGGTTTAAATCCCAAGGAGTAGACATATTGTAACATTTCCCTCTACTTAAAGTTACTTTGGATAAAAGCATCAGATAAATGTATAAAAAAGACACCAAAAATGCTTCATTTGAAAGCCCTAAAATGAATGTCAATTATTCATTATAACAAAAGGATCAATGCAAATTAATGTTTTCCACAAATAAACTTTCTCCATTAACCCAGTGTGCTTAAAATAATGTCTGCACAACATATTTATTTGAAGAGGGGCTGGCTTGCTATTTTTACTGAACAAATAAGATCTGAATGACGGCAGGCTGTATATTTATAATACTGTACTCTGAGTGTAATTGCTCGGAGTGTTGGAGTACTATCCCATTACAAAGCAGGGACAGAACCTGTCAGCTTATGTGGGGGTGGATTGTGGGAGCAGTAGGTTCAGAAGCTGTGTGAATGACTATACAGAATGGGGCTGTGAGTATGGAGATGAACATATACAATGGTTGTATTCCATTGACTGCTGGGATGTTTCCTCTAGTTCGTATTATCTGTTTATTGTGGTTGTTTCACTAGTGTACTTACAAGTGTCATGGTCCAGCACTCATTCTCAGCACAGCAGAGCTGGTAGCTCTGCAAAAACGAACTAACGCATCAAGGTAAGTGACAAAATAGGTTAAACTATTAAGAGTAAGCCAGATGTCAATGAATGGCGATACTAGTATTCCTCAGAATGTTATCCTCACAGCATGTTAATATGCATAATGTCGTCGCTATAATAAAACCACCCTCTTTTGTAGGAGAGGGCAGAAGTGAGAATTCAAATGAAATTTTGATTCGAAACTGTCTCGTGATTCTAATCATTTTGGGTGACGCATTCTGTGATTCCAGTAAGCATAGTTGTTTCGCATAAGGTTATTCCTAACCAGATGTAAAGTATTTTCATGATCTTATCTAATAAGTGGGCCAGAAAGGAATGCTTGGGGATGTGAGACATGGGGCTTCAGGCATACAGTTGGCCATTCTTAAGTTAAGATGGCGCTACCCTCCCCATGACAGATAGACAAAGATATTAAGACTAATCTGGTCTGTTGCAACATTCAGATTAAATAGAAAGACAAGCTACAACTTTAGTTTGGTCTTTTCTTTTAAAACAACATTCAACATTTTAAATGAAGTAGTTTTATATTCTTATAAAAATGTCTCTTCAGTAGGTTACAAAAATAAACAAATGTAACAATTAATGGAAATGCGGCCTTGACAAAACTGCGTCAATGATTATTAATTTCAGAGTACATAAATTGAACACCATATACCCACCATATCCCCATATCCTTTATTCAGTAAGGGGGTCACATGACCTTGGAGCATCTACCTAAGAACATAGTAGAGGGAATCAGGGAGGGGACGGCCGTCCATCACAGTCATGCACTATATCAGTGTGTTAAACGCACACTAACACATTCAGCCAGCGTGGAAATAAAACCCATGAGCTCGTCGATGTGACGGCATTACATGGCGCACTCTACTGGCCCATTCCCACTGCAGCAATGTTTCAGGGACACAGAAACTTCCGTCCCTTTTCCACTGCAGGAATTCAGACCAACTGTAGTTCTTGTTCCTTTTTTGAATCCCCACAATGTCCATAAGTACCCTTTGTTTGACCAAAAGCTACCGGGATTTTGTTTATAGCAACAAGGTTTTTAATAAATGGTACTGTAATCAAAAAACTAAAAAATGTCAAAAATCTTCTATAGTCAACCCTCCCTTATCGGGCCAGAATGGGACTGAGGGGTGCCCGTAAGTAAGAAATGCCCATATCTTAGAAATACTTGAACAGTACAGTAGAACATACATGTACATGTGTACACATACAAACTACATGATATTTATGAGGTGCAAGGCATATAATAGGTTGTTATTTCAGTCTGAGCCACTGAATAATCCCGTTTCATTCTTGCAGTGGTCATCCAGTTTTTAACCAGCATCAAGTGAGCTGGATGATTTGACGCTTTGATCTGGGCTCAGCTTATGTTGTATGCTGTTTGGATAGGGAGTAAGGTGTAGAATGTGTCATGTTTTTGTTTTCTGTGCACTTAGGTAAGTTAGCTTTGGGTTGTGTTCAGAAGCTGGGTTTTGTTTAATGTTTTCTCTACAGTCACTCCTGAGTCCTTTTGCCCCGGGTTTATTTGTTCTGTGTCCGTGGCATGTCAATAAAAACAGAAATGCAAGTGTTCCCTTGTCCATCACACCCAGTCCTTCCCTTACTCCATGTACCCTTTCCCTTTCACTCTGTTACGCCCCAACCCTAGACTGGGGATCGTAATGACAGTTACTGGTTGTGTAAAATTAATTTGCGCATGCTGGTGCCTGGAGCTGCCCGGTAGAGGGAGGTGCCCGTATATTGGAGGTCCGGATAAGGATAACTACTTATGTTATTAGGGGCAAGGAAGTAGTTTACTTTATATTTTATAATATACATGAATGCATCCTCTATATGTCAGTCATGCAAGAACATGCAAGAATTGTACTTCTGTACCTGTAAAAATGGCAAATAATGATTAAATTAAAACATCTATAGTGAAAATGTAACCCTAAAGATCTGCCATTGAAACATCCAGACCATCACACCTGGCCAAACTTTCTGCCAGTTAATGTGCATGACTCTATTTGTCGAATCTGTCTTTTAATGATTTAAAGGCATACAATGGATAGAAAATGAATACATCCTCTTTTAAAAAAACTTCATAATTTCAGAAAAGGAAAGAATACTTCTAAAAGTTTTCATACAATAATTAAAAATAAGCATTTCCAATATCTATTTCATAAGTGTGCACCCCTTTCCCACATCATTATTTTAACCAACTTCTTTGAAAATCACATGTGACACTTCTCATGAATCACTGCAATTAACTTGATAACTTAAATAAAAGCAGCCATTTACTATGGTCCTTCAGATTGCAGCAGTGTTAAGATAATAATTAAGAAGTGTAATGTGCATGACACCACCACCATGACACACCACCCTGTGTGCAAGAAGAGGGCATCCATCATAGTGACCAGGAGATCGGACTACTGGTCCGAGAGGCCACCAGGAATCCAACGGCAAACTTGAAAGATCTATAAATCCCTACTTGGGATCAATAAACTGTCATCATTAATAGCCAACAGAGGAAAAGGAGTGCATCATACAACAATAACAAGGACATTTCACAAACCTGGCCTTTACTGGAGGGTGGCAAGAAGAAAGTCATTCCTCAAATAGGTTGATCTAGAGTACCAGCTGAAGTGTGCCAGGAAAAGCCTTTGCGCATTAATGCCAGGCATTATGCTCAGAGAAAACCCGACACAGTTCATCACCATCCCTACGTTGAGGCCAGGGAGTGGCAGCTTAATGTTGTGGGAAAGTTTCTAATTGGTAGTGACTTGAGAACCTGCCAGCATTGAAAGGAAGCTGGATGGCAGTCAGCAAAATTACCTGAAACAGGCCAGAGCTGCCATGGAACGCCTTACAAAGAAGAAGATGGATGTCCTGGAGCGGTCAAGTCAAAGTCCTGACTGAAAATCCGACTGAAGATCTTTGGAAAGACTTGACAACTGCCGACGTGCCAATCCCAGCTTGTAGGGTTTTGCATAGAGGCAAGAGGAAAGATCCCAAAATCCAGGTGTGTCAGCCTTGTAAAAAGCTCCACCAAAAGCTTGGTAACTCAGTTGTTGGCTTCAATCAAGTCCTGACTTGGGGAGGGGGTCTATAATTCATAAATGAAGACAGGTCAGCTTTACTATTTAAAATCTATTTTAGTTTTCTGTTATTATTTTAGTTTAATGTTTTCACTACATTTCATATTGTTTGTGGGATACTTTGGATCAGGGAAAAATAGGACCATTTAGTTTTACCATGTAGTTTACAGATTGAAACAGAAGAAAATGCAAAACTTTATTTTTCCTATCCCCTGTATCTACATGTAAGTGACGAGTCAAAAGAACCTACTGCACGTACCACACGGGGGATCAAAATGACAGTCTAAGCGTGAACATAAACATACCCAACAGCACAACAGTTTGAGCTAAATAATGTGGACCATCAATTATTTAGTTAAAACTCAAGGAGATGTGATCATTTAAGTTTATTTGCTTTATTAAACTCTTATAATAAGAGTTTTTATAACCTACAAAAGTCAATTCAAACTTGCAACAAAGATGCTGAAATTCTTAAATATTCTTAGCAAAAATAGTGAATTCTGTTAATAATAAAATAATTAGCTGGGACCTATGGCTATATCTCCCTCCTTAAAGTTTTTTAACCATATTGTCAACTTCAAAATTAACTTAAATTCACTGAGAAAGAGGGAGGGAAAATCACCTGGGACTGATTTAATTCATTTTTAAGCACAACTAATGGTGTACTTATGACTGTAAAATTGGTGTGTGGTCTGGCTATTAATAATTGTCCATATGTGTTCTTTATAGAAGTTGTTTAATTTTTGGTGTGTCCAGAGGCTTGTACTATGAAGCGGGGTTACTAACTTATCGGGGCAACTTGTCGGAATTAAAGTAGTCTGGGCAAAACATGAAGTCCATTTCAACTGTGGCACCAGTTACCCTGATAAGCCAATAACCCAGCCAATTTTGTAATACAGGCCACAGGTGTCCAGTTTGCTGAGGTAGCTTGCTGTTTATTTATAAAAAGTTTAATTGAGTGTTACATTGACAACCCCATTTAACCCATCAAAGCCTCAAAAGCAAAATTTTAAGGGGGTCTCAAGATTGATATTGTGCGACAATAGGGAGGTGGGGACACCCCCGAATAGTGATGGGTATTTCACACACTGGTAACAATAACTCGTTTTCCTGTCTAAAAGAGCGAGATCTGTTGTTATCGAGGAACTCTCCAGTTTAAAGTTCCCCAGAGAAAATTATGCTTTCGAAGCAACAAATTCTTCTGTACGGTAATGCTAAAAATGAAGCCTGAAAACAGAACATGTCAGGTTCAAACCATCGCAGGTTCAAAGGGCTTTTCTTTTAGCTTCAAGAGGCTACGCTACAAAGACGTTCCTTCTGTGGCATCTTAAAAAGTCTGCAGTGGAAGATGTAAGGCCCTTTGGTTATCAGGCTGCTGGTGCAGCAGTACAAAGATAACGTGTTTTTGAACAGGACTCTAGACAAAATACACCACCTCCCATCATCCTGTCTCTTAGATATTGATCATGGCATTGTTAAAATAAAGAAAAATTGCTGAGTTTAAGTATTATGCACTGGGTTTATGAGTTGGTGGTATGTAAAGGTGAAATCCCTTTTAGTAATACATGTGATGTATGTTTTACACTATGTATTATGAACTTATCTGCTTTTATCTAAAATCCACTGCACTTATACTAATGCTAGAAACAGACGCAAAGAATTCATGACATGTAATCGCAAATCACTAACGAAACTCATAAATCCAATTGATTGCAGACATATGCCCAAAGCATTATCGGGAACTTTCAAGTCACTCTTAAGCCAAAAAAATCTCCTTTCTCTTTTGTAAGCCTATTGACTTAATACAGGGAAAAAAACACCCACTTTAAATCTCACAGTGCAGCCTGTGGGGGACTGGGACCATTGTCAGTATGAGTATCCACTGAGAGTTTCTTCTGTCTGGAGAAAACAACAACTCATAGCAAAAATCATAATCACGATTATTTTGGTCAGTGTTCAGATCACATTATTATTTAATACAATTAGTCACTGACTTTGGAAACATTATGCATTTATCAAACAAAAAAACATTGTGTTTTTAACAGTGGAATTCAACTGAGATACAAAAAAATTTGAGGTGCACCAATCAGAATCCAGGATCAGAATTACTGGTCCATACGTAATGAGACAGATGTCTGATACTTATTCATTCAGTTTTCAGCAGTCTGCAAAAAGACAGCTCCTGTTTCTTGTTAAATCAATTTGTTGAATCAACTGCGTGACAGCTCTTTCCCATTTTTGATGTGCTCTAGCAGCATTTAAGCTGAACACTAATGTTGCCACTCAGTTTTTTTTTTGCCACTCAATGGGTGTGATTTCAGCCTGCCATGACATCATGTCCATACCCTTTGCAGTAGAAGTGTAAGAACAGCAGATATCACAACGAAGTGTAAGAGACACTTATCAGTGGAAGAAAAATTGTGGGGCATTTTAGGCATTCACCACTTGCATATACTCTCTTAGAAGACAGTCAAATTGAACTGCAAATGCTCAAAAAAATTTAAAGGAAGATGAAGGTAAAGGAGTATGTTTTGTATGTTACAAGTAGCCTTTTTTGGTACGCATGTTTTTTTTTCATTTATATTTACTAGTTTTTTAAAAAAAGAGCCCTGGTATCAGATCGGTAATGATATCGGCCCTTTGGTCAGGTATCGGGATCATATTGGTACTAAAAAGTGGGACGGTGTACCTCTAATAAAAAGGAACTGGAAAGGAGTGCTCTGGATTTAAAACAAGACAAAACAGAAACATCACCGCAAAATGAGATCTGGCACAATAATCATTCCAGCTTGATTACTTTGTTTTCGTTGGAAGCCAAAATTGTAATTGAAAGTAAAACTTGATTAATTCCCCAGCACTACCAACTTGTGTGCTAAAATTCAGTTATGCAACTCAGTTATCTGTATAATTTGTTTGGTGTGTACTTAGCTTACATAATACAATGCCAAAACAATTTCTGGCATAGCCATGTCTTCTTGGTCATCATTGAAAATACCCAAAAGGAACAAAAAAGTTCGGAAGAAGATGTACAACATGAGTGAAATTATGGCTCCAAGCCCAGACTGTAAAAGCACTAAAAGCAATCAGATCCCTAACTCATCTCCATTATGAGGATATTGCCTGGCCTCATCGGAATTCTAGCAGAGTAGCATGCTGGCATGGAGCAGACAATCGATTACAATTAAGACTTGCAACTGCCCAGTGCTCCAGTATAGCCAACTTCATCTACTTTAATTTCCAACTAAATAATCCAGTTGGAAAATGTCACCATAAAAGAGAAACAGCCCACAACCTTTAGTATTAAGCCCTGTAATTAGTATATCATACATTAAACAAACTGGATACCTGAAAAAAACTCATAATGTCATTGACACTGCAAGGTTAGTTCATTCTGTATATGCTTTCAGATTAATTAAATAATAATGACTCCCAAAAACATTTTAACTAGGTTACAAGTTCTGTTCAAGGCTGTTTCCTATCATGCTTTTCCATGACTGGACAAACCCCATAGCTGCTTCTGTGTCAACACCATTGTGGCATGGCCACCTTTTCTTAGAGGGGTAGCCTAACTACCAGTAAACTCATTATTAGGGCTGCGCGAGGTGACAGTATATTTCGGATTACGAAATAAAAACGTCTATCGTTTCATATTACGCTCTATTGTGCATTTCATGGTGTCGCAAAGTACATTGTTTACGCCGTTTTCATCATTGTTTCATCATTTGCATGACGATCTGCAATGGAACATGCCACCACATGGGATGTGGCACTTGTTTGTAAGTTTTTTTAATTATTTATTACCCAGACAGAAAAAGCAAATAAATAAATAAATGGAGCAGGGGCTTCTATAAAGATGAGAGTCCTGTGAATGGGGAAAACAATCAAGGCTTTGTTTCCTGATCACTGTGCTTGGTTTGGGACAAAACATTCACAGGCTCTTCCCTTTCTTCTTCAAACCAGCTTTTTCACAAACTCTGCTCTTGAAAGAAAGCAGGACCAGCTGAGGAGCCCCTTGCCTGTCAATGAGGTGTCAGCAGCTGCTCCAGGTGTTTCCTATGTCTTTTCCTAGCATTGACAAGTGTCCTGTCAAAATGTTCACAGTTTGTCTAGACAGTCATTCTCTAATGGTGTATTCTGATTTGACAATAACAAATCCTTTCCTGATGTGTCAGATGCTTTAAACGGCATGTGAAATAAAGTTACTTTCCACTGGGTTGTCTTATCTCCTGATGAGAAGAAAGATTTAATCAAGAAACCCAGAACGGTGTTTGGTGGGCGTTTCAAAGGAAAACACAGCCAAAACAATCCTATTTTATTATCACTAAGCTGGATTTTTAAAACATTTACACACAAGCAATTTTTGTTTTCCTTTCAAAAAAAGAGAAGTATAATTAAGTCCCAGTGAGTCACTATGGGAATAAAGGGGGGGAAAACTACACCATCAACAGAAACGTGTAACTGAAAGAAACTTGTATAATGTTGACATGCCAGGTTGACCATTATTTATGCTCTTGCCTGTGGAGTTCAAAGCCTTAGAATTTCACATAATCAAAACAGAAGTTTGCTTTTACCAGTCCTGCTAATGAAGTCTAATGGCTGCATTTAAAGGCCCTAAACTCCTTTAAGCCAACAGTGGTTTAAGATCACTGGTCATACTATTGTCTGCAGTCCTGTTGCATCGAAAAAAAATCATTAAGGCTTTATCAAGTAAATCTCAAATCACACAAGTCAGTGGAGTTTTTATAGTCTATCTGGTTTTCATTATAACATAGACTATATCTACAAACAGCATTAAACCAGAGTTATTCTCTAAGCAGCAGTCACAATGTCACAAGACATACAATTGCAATCAGAAATATTCAACCCCCCAAAGATTTTAAGGATTTATCAATCAAAGTTGTGTCAAAAAACAAGATTCTGCTTTGGGGGATTTCCAATCTTTATGAGAAACATAAAATCAACACAGAAAATGAAAGATGTAGTATTTGCGTGTAACAGTATATTTTGTTAAGATAGCAATGTCACAATTATTCAACCCCATATAATATTGTTGTTTTATAAAGCTTTCTGAATGTTTTTATGGCTCAAAGTGGAGTTGAAACATAATTAAGCCCGTGGGAACTCTTTAATGATCCTTCATTTGCTTCAGGTATGATTTTATAAAGCTTTTAATGTGGTTTGACTAGTTTGTGTTTCTTGTTTGTTTATCTCTCAGAAAAAAAATAACTTCAAGTCTGCTAAAATATAAAGCAACAACACACAAAGATGTGTTAATGGAGGCAGCCATGTTTTTTTCCGAGATGTGGTAGCTCAAACAGGAGATTGTCATTAACCTCCGAATTCTCAATTTCCAAGACATAATCAAAAACGCCATTATTTCATCACACCTGAAGGGCCTTGGCAGGGCTCGCAAAATCGCTAGCCCAACGTCCCGGGGCTATTGTGTCTTCCAGTCGGGCTACCAAAATCTATCTCAGCCCTGCCCGTCGGGCTATCATAGGAAGGAAAAATATATGTCAATGCTTTTGCATTCTTTCTCAAATGTAGCTGCGTAATTATGTAATTTTCAGGCATCGATGAGCCACTGTCGATATGTGAAATATTGAAACCGCATTTGAATTTGCGCTTGTTTTTTTACTTTCACTTTGTGATCGCGCGAACTGTGTATAGAGAGCGGCAGTACTGATTGGTCAGTGACGGATTAATTGTGCACCAATTCCTTTGGCATCGTCTTATCATTCATTAGCTTATTATTCAAATGTGACAAGTAAAATCTCCCGCAGCAAGCTTAAACAAATGATAGAGGTTGCGCAGAGAATTAAAAAAAATCGCTGCCCATTTAGTGTGTGTGTGCGTAAAAACAGATGGATTTACGCAGGTATTTTAGTTCTGCTGAGCCAAATAAGACAGGTCGGGGTGAAGAAGGAACACCCAAAGAAAAGCCTACCACAAAGCGGAAAAGTTATGACAAATCAGACTATGAGGCAAAAAGAAAACGCAGCTTTATGGTTTCATGGACAAAAGAATTTCTGTGGCTGGAATATGACAAGCTAAATAACATAATGTTCTGCCGGGTGTGTCGTGAGTTTCCCTCAATTTCTGACTCGACTAGCGCCTTTGTTAGTGGGACCAGTAATTTTAGGAAAGACCCCATCAGAACCCATGAGAAATCTCTGCATCACAAGAAATGCTTTGGTGCTC
>JAABNY020000069.1:188847-205547 GCA_015164015.2 Brevimyrus niger
AACTCAGCTCACAAAAAGTCAGCGACCTGCTAGAAGAGGTGAGGGCACAGACAGAGACACCTTTGGTGCAGAGAATCAGAAGATTATTGACAACACAGTCAAGTACATGGACAACAGATTTAAAAATCTGTGTGAAAAGCCTCTCTCTTGTTTCAAGGTTTTTGACCCTTCCACTCTTCCCTACCCCAGAGAAGAGCTGGCAAATTATGGGGATGAAGAGGTGGATTATCTTGTCACACATTTTGCCAGTTTGCTAGATGAGGAAGAGAAAGAGAAAATTCCACAAGAATGGATGGATCTAAAAATGTGGCTTGCAGAACACCGGGGTAGCAAGGTAGATTGCTTGCACAGAGATCTCCTCTCTGAGAATCCAGAACACCTCTCTCATATCTTGCTGCTGGTGAAATTAATGCTGACAGTCCATCAACAGCCATCTGTGAGAGAGGATTTTCTTGCATGAACCGAGCGAAGACAACACATCGTACCTCTCTACACCCTGAAACACTGAATGACTGCATGCAACTCTCCATTAATGGGGAAACAGTTGAATCTTTTTGCCCTGACAAGTCAATCCGTTTCTGGATGTTTTCTGGAAAAGGTTCAAGACACCTGGATCATAAAACCCCAACAAGAACAAAGAGCAGTGAAATGGAGGCCAATGCACAGGAAGAGAAGGCTGATGAAGGAGATGCTATGCCCTCAACGTCGACTGGCATCTTCTCATCCGTGACTTCAGTGGAAATTTCAGATTCAGAATCTGACACAGACTGATTCATGTTCTACACAGTACTTACAAGTTCATAGAAATTTCTGTGCAATTAGAACCAAATATTTGAGTTGATGATTCTAATTTTGTATGATTGTTGTAATTTGTGTTTTAACAATTTTTTGATAGATGTTTTGTTTCCTTTACAATATTATACATTAAAAATAATCTCTTTTTCATTCAGGCTACTTAAATTTATTTTGGGCTACCAAAAACTGAAGAGTGCCTGCCCGAAGGGCTACCAGGGATTTTGAAATTTTGCGAGCCCTGTTTGAGTATAAGTAGATTTCTAAAAAATTTAACATTCCAAGGAGGCACCATCGGGAGCATCATAAGGAAGTTTAAAACTCATGGAACAGCTGCAAATCAGCCTGCCTGTGGCAGAAAGCCCAAAATTTCATCAAGGGCTCATAACAACTTAGTCAGGACAACTAAAAGAAACTCCCATGTAACTGCAAGACAGCTACAGGATGACCTTATGAAGGCTGGTACAAGTACTCCAGAGGCAACTATAAGACGTGCACTGAATAAACAAGGACTTCATGGCCAGACTCCAAGACAGTCCCCTCTTCACCACAAGGAATGCCAAAAGTTGACATGAATATGCCAGGGGGAATTTGACTCCAGAGTTTTGGAAACAGCTCCATGGACTGATGAAACCAAACTGGAACTGTTTGGACATATGGACCAGTGGAATGTCTGGCATGTGAAAGGCCAGGCTTTTGACCAGAAGAATACCATCCCCACAGTCAAGCATGGAGGTGGGTCATTGATGATCTGGGGTTGTTTTTCTGTAGCAGAAACTGGGAATCTTGATCATGTACTTAGCATCATGGATTGCCGGAAATATCAGGCCATTGTAAAGAGAAATGTGATGCTTTCTGTTGACAAATTGCACCTTGGTGATCATTGGACTTTCCAACAAGACAATGATCCCAAGCACACCTCCAAATCAAACCAGAGCTTGATAGAGAAAAAGATCCTGGAACAGCCTGGAGTGGCCTTTTCAGTAACTAGATTTAAATCTGATGGAAAATCTTTGGTGGGATTTAAAGAAGGCAGCTGCAGCATGGAAGCCATCAGACATCACTAAGGCAAAGATTCTGATTGAGAGGTGCAAGAAGCTCGTCAGCACTTACCGAAAATGTTTGTTGGAAGTTATATAAGCTAAAGGATGCTCCACAAAGCTGAGTTGAATAATACTGCACATGCACATGTGTTAAGAGAGTTACATTTTTCATTTGATCTTCAAAATTAAGTCAACTTCTGTCGTCAAATTAACTGAGATATGTATCAATAAATGTTTTTTGTTGTTTAATGGATTTTTTGTCATTTATTGTCATTATCTTTCATCTACATTACTATCATGTCTACTATCAGGTGAAGAGATTGAATATTTCTGATTGCAAATGTACATATGAATTGAAAGCTAATCAAAAGAGCACCCCTTTCCTCACTCATTTTTGTTTATCACTTTAATTAAATATTTACAGTTCAAGAAAACCCATTGTGAAAAAGGCCAGTCAAAAAGGTTAAATAAATGCATTTTTTAAGTCAAGTGTGTAATCATGTTAAACAATCATGATCTCAGTATTAACCAAAATAATCGTTTATTATAATTTTTGCCATTTTGAGCAGTCCTGACCCAAAAACAAAAGTTGTGCTTCAGCTTGTGCTTATTTGTATTTGTGAGGACAGAACCTCAATATGAACCCCAATTCTTCATAAGGATTAGCATATGCCACACATGCAAATTACTGACAATATCTGCTCCACCTTAAAATCTCAGAAGGACTCCTTTCAAGTCAGACTTCATTCAAGTACAAGAAAGTTTATTTTTAAGCACAACGAGGAACGGATGAAACTCCAACAAAAAAATATATATATTTTGATGAGACACCTGCAAATGAGAAAACCTTACTCAGGGTGACTCATCGGCCATGGCCCTGTCAGGTGATAAAAAAGGCTGATAGAAAGAGAAATAAACGTATCATATTAAAATGGGGCACTTGTAATTCACAGAAGTACCTGAATGACAATCACCTTGCTGACTCATTCAGACTTCAGCTGAATATATTAACATGGCAGCAATGCACGCATACATGAGTACAGCAGCCATTTAGAATTCCTTCCTTCATGACTCAAACATCACCTCCACCTGGAACAGAACAGTAGCTTTACCTTCTGCCACAGAAGGAGCCTTTGGCTCACTTGCGTGTCTGAGTTCATGGCCCTGCAATCTGCTGCACTCACAAGTGCCATATCACCACTCACTCCTCTAAGCTTATCAGCATGAAACAGGAAACCAGCCCCAGGGTTAAAGGACAAGGAGGGTGTGGGGTAGGGCCTAAAGTGAGCGAGCGGGCAGGTGGACGAGCAAGCGACACTACTAGCTATACCATTCCAACAAGCCGCTTTCATGCTCCAGTAACAACAAAGCTGTTAATATAAGCAGCATATTCAAAACTGGGTATGGTCAACATAACAACAAAAAAGTCTTGGTCAGTACAGTATTTAAGACGATAGATAATAATGTTAGAGTGTATTCAGAATATATGCTACGACTATTAATTTTTCTCTATTTCACCAAATTTCAAAAGAATAGTAATTGAAAAACTGAAGAACGTTGACTGCTTTGAGAGGTAATTGTCACAATACACAAATGTTAGTCCAGGTCTCTAGAGAAAAAAAAAACAAAAATCTAGGGAGGCATTATGTGATCATTCACAATAGAGTCAGCTCAGGACAGTCCCCTTTGCACTTCACACTGAAATGTAGAGTAGGCAGAAGAAAGGAAAATTGATTATGACACTAAGGTAGGTATCGTTTGATTGGCGGCCAATAACGACAGCCCTTTCTGTCGACTTTTGTCCTCCGAAAACACCTTCCACCATGACTCACAGTTTTATGTTTCTTTGGGGGGTAAAGTCTCTGTGATCGCCCATTTCCATACGCATACTCGCTGGGCCCCAAAACCTCATTCACAGGGAATTGGGGAGGGGGAATGGTGTAGGGGTTAGGCCCCATCCCCCCTGGGGGTATCAAACAGACCACAGGGCCACTTCCTGCACCTCAACAGACATATATAAAGAAAATTAAGAAGCTTACTATTTGTTGCTCTCTATTATAATTCAGAAAACATGGGACATTGAAGAATAAGACAGGGGTGGGGGGCAATAAGAGCTCCCAGCGGAACCAGTCTAAATGCAGTGATATCCCCCCCAAGCACACATACACACACAGGCACCCTCCCCCATGACTTTACTTCAGTGTTTACGCAGTGTTTCCATTTCAATTCCCTTTCAAGCGCTCTTTTCCTCAAGCCAAGCAGTTCAGATACACTTGTATTCATTCATTGTGTATGAGCAAGCCTTTCTCTCTCACCGCTGTGAGAGGCTGCATGATCTAATTACCCACAGGATGATGAAGCCGTCCCCCATTAGAGTCCTGATGGGCCATTCTTTACCTAGACTCCATTTCCCTAAGTAATGCGGCAGAAACAGAGGAGTCTCCTAGAATCAGCCCGCATGGCCAAGGCATTCACACCAAATGTGCAGTCGGTTTTCTGAAGAGTTTGACTGATCCTGTGTTGATAGATGAAGTAATTACAAAGCAGTGATCTGATGCATTCCAGTTATTTCATCTACACAAGTAACCATCTCAGAGATTAAAAGTGAAATAGGCTGGGGATCGATTTCAATATTTTTCTTCCCCAATTATCTAACCACACATGGCTTCTAAAGTTTATCACTTTCCACTTATACATACCCTATGCCTACACAGGGTCAGTGTAGGAGTTAAGTTAAAAGCACCATTCATTCATAACTTTGTTGGCAGCTGAATGAATTCAGGGTCTCACACAGAACTATCCATCCATCCATCCATTTTCCAAACCGCTTATCCTCCCGGAAGCAACGGGCACGAGGCAGGGAACAACCCTGGACAGAGGGCCAGCCTATCACAGCACACAGAACTAATGTCACTTAAAATATGTAGCTGATGATCATATTTAAGAGCCACTCAGTTAAACACCACGCTCAAGGCTACTACTACTGGATCCTGTCTGGAAAGCAACTTTCAGGTTATTGCCCTCAACCACGATACCTGATGAAAGCCAGCAATGCTGCTGAACAATGAAGCTGTTGCATGATGCACTAACACAGGTGTCCCAAACACTAAAGCCACAAAACAATACAGATATTTAGAGGTTTTGGAGTTACAAACTGTGTCGAGAGGCAATTGCAGTTCTGGCAACCTGGCACAATTTACAGCACCTGCTGTAGCAATCTTGGCCTCATCTGCAGCTCAGATTTTGAATGGTCATTTCTTGACTAAAGCCTTAGAAATGAGCCTCATCTGCCATAGAGGATGTCTTCTGCGAACTGAATTTTAGACTAGGGCTGCCACTAACAATTATTTTTCTATGGATTAATATATTTTACAGATTTGTCGATTATCCTAAACAATTAATTTTCCTCCATAAAATCAAATTCACAGTTTGTTACTTTTATTTTGACAAGGGACTCTGTCTTTGCAGAGCTTTAGATAATTGACACAGGCTTTTCAGTACTATACGGACATTATTTTCACGCACAATTCTATAAGCATATTTGCAGTATGCCAAAATGTTAATCAGATGTGTATTGTGATGCCCAAAAGTTAGTGACCTGCATAAATTTGGCATGTTTTATGCTTATTAAATTTGGTTAGTGGAACATGCCACATGCTACTCTTTAAAATGAAAACCCTTTATTTGTGCAGATTAGAAAATCTAATCTCAACACTGATAAGATTATATTTGTAGTGCCTGCAAAGTTTTTATATTAGAAGATTAAAAATTGAGGAATTAAAATTTTTCCTCATAATATCAAGAATGTGTCACCATTTACAAAACAAATGATGTCATATTTGAGTAGCCCAGAATGTCCTGAAAACAAAAATATAAAACACATGTTTCTGTACATACAAGGTAATAATCCTAAAATTAAAGGGACTGAAAAATGCTCAAAAATAGTAGAGTTCTGAGGGTTAACGATAGTGTGTGATACTTTCGATGCACGTGATTATACCTGTACCGATGTATAAATGTTGTTTGCTTTTGCATATCAGATTGTCTGTGTATGCGAGCCTGTGCATGAATCTGGGCACAGACGTATGTGTCACTGTGCCTTGCAGGTCATCATAAGCAATCGTTTCTGTGACATGGAGTACACTAAACTTCCTGTAGGACAGCGTTTGTGTACGCTTGGAGGCTGCAAGTTCTCCCAAAATTGTTTTTTTTTCTGATGACTGTGAAAAAGAGAACTTATGGAAAAACACCAAAAGATAGTGAACATAAGTAAGAAAATAAACAGCACTTTTAACACTAATACCCAAACCTCCATCCATCATCTTTTATATGCTTTTGAGTTTTCTGTAATTTGAGTTAGGAATCATTGATTGTGTAAAATTTAAGTCAATGTGAATTACCAGCAATGCTAAATAGAACAATGCATTTTTTTTTTAAATCAATTTATACTGAAAAGACTGTAGCGTAACTTCTTCAGAAGGAAAACTTGTATGAGAAAAAAAACTACATTTCAGACCCACTTTTAAATATGTTAAAATATGTAAAAGAATACAAGACTTGATCTTCCAAATGAACTGTGGCATCACCACTGTAACACCTAACATTTCAGAGCGGATGTGAGTGAGGTGACGGTGAGTTCCGGAAGTGAGGCCACACACAGCCCTCATTACAGGTCAGACGGAGGTGAGGATTCCCCTCTCAAATGTAACACAGAAGAAAGCAGACATAAACTCCTAAGCCACGAACTGAAAGCCAGACTGCTGCTTTGTCATCTATGGCAACAAGGCCTGGAACTTCTCTATACTTCACCCAGAGTGTCATTTTCATGTTTTGCCCCAGAACACTGTACTCAAAAATGATGTTAGTCAACCCATACTAATAAATTTAGACATACTTTCTGTATCTGTCATAGAAGCACTATAGTGCTCTATAGAGTAAAAATCCTTAGTTGTTAACTGTAAGACATACATGAGATTACTAAGAAATAGTTACAAGAAACAAATGTAGGCAAAGGAAGGCTAATCAAGAGAGACTTAAATGCCAGTCCCACATATATCATAAGTTTTCATATGTTCATTTGCACTAGTTGGAATCAGGATGAGACTGAACACCTCCAGCATTTCCTTGTCACTGCAATACAGAGGTTTACCATTATCGGTGCAAAATGCATAGGTTAATTAAATATTAGTTTTATATTTATTTGGCTTCATCTTAGACTTGGCTAGTATTATGTAGTAGCCTACTTTATATGCGGTATTTTGAAATCTTTGCGACCAAACTACACTCAAAAAAGTTTATTGTCAAGATTTCAAAATACTGGAACGGAATTGCTTTTAAAAATACTGTAAAAATGCTATATTCCACAGTATAATGTCATGACAGTATAACAGTATGACAAACTGGATACTGCCCAAGCTCAACTCAGCTGTTACAAAACTTCACTGATAATGCACTAATGTTAGGTTTATAGTTATGTTTGTTCTCTTTGTCATTTAGCCTTGCTTACTTTTCATCACTCAGGAAAGGGACATGAATGAACTTGCATGAGGGCTAAATGTAACTTCAAACAGAAACACGAAACACATTAACCACTACATTATACCACATCTTTCTTATTTCTGTTATTGAGCACACGTCATGATCTTTAAACTCCTTAAGTAAATCCGGGTGAGCATGGCCACTCTTTCACCAGGTTATACATGTTAATGCCAGGTAGCAACATTTGCATACTGGGGCTGTTGGCTTTGTGGTTTCACCCATTTTGTTCAGTTTAAAATCAAAATAATGCAATTTCTTACTTCTGCTGCTTATCAGCTAGAGGTTAAGAGTGGCCAACAGTGGTTTCTAACTGCTATCTATATAGCTTTTCCATATTATAATCATTCGAAATTAGTGTGACCATGAGATTTAGCACATTTGCTACATGATATAGCTTCGTAAAACCGAAATTTAAAAAATTATGGAACTGTATAATTTGTCATTTTTGGTATCAAAATACGATACTGATACCGGTATACCAAATAATACTAACCTGTATTTAATCTGGCCTGAGGGAGTCCTCAGAAAGCTTGGGAGATGGCAAAGGACATGCGTTAAGGCAGCGATTCTGAAAGGGTCATCCGGCAGTGTAGCATTTTAAACCTAGCAAGCTCCTATGTTGATCCACGATCAGATTTCCCAGCACCGGCCCCTGAATTAACCAATAGAAATGGGCCTTGGGTCTGCAAATGCTTAGCGCAAAACTAGTGAACACTCAACCAATCCAAAAAGTCAAACCACAGAAGCTTAACTTAAAATTCACTGGCACATCCAATCAGGTTTGTAATTGGTGTAAATTACACTGTGTACCGTGTGCTTGATCATAGCATTTATTTATGGCCTGACAAAAATTGGGTTATGGTGCAAAAACGGTTGAGAATCACTGCTTTAAGATGACCATGCTGACCAGGCCACTCCCTCCGCAAGGTGTCTCTTCTTGGACAAGTTACGGTCAAGCCTGACAAGCTTGACACATCCACTGGTAGAAGATGCTAGGGGAGCAACTCCGAAGATCTCCCCACAGCTACCAAAGACCAACTAGCAGTAAAGTGTGTCCCAAAATGTGCAACATCTGAGTAACGCTAAGCGATCCCAAACCCAAGCTGGTCCTGGCTAGTTTAGCACAGCTTTAACAAGAAATTATTTTGACAGGAAAACTACTGGTAGTGGTAATTGATGGGGAAAGCTGTAAAAGTCACAGCTGTTGCATGTGAATACACATTAAAAAAAGGTTTAACCCTGTTCTACTGACACTGCATTTTGAGGTGTAGACTGTTCACACCAGTTAACATTCTGCATTCTTAAAATTACAACATGGCTCATATCGAGCTAATTAACCAAATGAATCAGAACAGTTATTTATAAGCCTGCCACATCAAAAGGTCACCGCAATCTCAGTCAGGAGAAAATGTCAAATATTCATTAAGGATAATTAGAATTAGTTGTTTTTGTTGAGTTTCATACCCAGTGTTAGATTGCCTTAACAAAGGAAATAGTTTCAGCCAAATCATGGATAATCATGGTGTCTGGCTCAGCTCAGCTGGCCTCCAGAAAGCAGTGGAACCACAGTTAATTCCTTAGACCATTGCAACTGTAATAGCCAATGTTGGGAGCTGGCAATGGGAGCATACATGTTCACAGGCTAGTCCACATGCCACCCTGAAGACTCATCTGCACACCAACAGCTGTGTTAGAAAAGCTCATATGGGTTTGCAAAACAGGCCAATCCGTTTTCATACAGTGAGTGAATCCAAAAAATACAAAAGGGAAATCCATGAGGCAGAGACACATGCATATGCATGCGATATGTTTACGTGCAACAGGGACAGATATATTCATACATAACACTGGCATATCCTCCTCGCCTTGGGCTCTGCATTCCATGGCACTGTTCCCATAAATCATTAACACGGGGCCTCAATGAAGCAGCTGCACTCACCCCGACACGGGTTTCTCAGCTGGGGAGTGCAGATATCATTCCGTGAGGAATGCTGCATCACACTCGCAAACAATGAATCACGCCGCCGACCATTGAGCAAGTTATCAGCACCGACATATAAAATCCCGGTACAGAAATTTCAGTTTGCCGAGGAAAATTGGGGGGGAGTGACACAGAAAGGGCTCATGCTGCCCAAGCCCCTTTTTGGCAATGACAGGAAGTGTGATACATCAGAGGGAGCAGATAAACACAGAACCGAGAATATGGAGTGCCGCACAATTAAAGGATTGCCACAATGCCACTTCCTCTCCCTAAAGAGGTGCTCTGCAATATCACAATCAAATCTAAAAATAGGGGAAACATTCAGAGCTTCATGTAACACTCTGGCACTGGAGCGGCAGCAGTTCCTAGTGGCTTTGTGTTCCCTGTGTAACAGGCAGCGGTTAATGAGTAACATATCCATACACCAAACCCAGTAATATTTCCTCTAGAGAGATAAGGAAAGAGCTACTTATAAACAACACGTGAAAACATAACAGGGAACAGTAGACATACATATAAAATTCACTTACAAGAACATCATACAAGTCCTTACCTATTTGTAAAGGTGGTGAGGGGACTTTGGAATCCCTGATCTGAACTATGATGGCAGAAAATGGGCCAAGCTGTTCCAGAATTGTCTTTTTAAACAGACAGATGAGAAAGCAATATTACTCTTGACAAGGAGTCAGACTGAAGTCTCCAGTTATTCATTCTGAAGTCTTCTTGTTTGTAATCAATGTAGTCTGTTGGAACTCATCCCTACAATAATGATCCAGCACAGCCTAGAAAGTTGCAAGGCAGCATCAGCATAAGCAAGTTAAGGAATCGTTTGAGTAGCATGGATAGACATGGTTACAAAGGTCTAGCGGAGGCAGAGACAGGGAGACAAAGAGTTGGGGACTTGTACAGTAGGGATTTACTGAGCTCACCACATACTGACTACAGAAAACAGAAGTCTATCACCACTGGAATGGAACAAAGGAGAAAAACAAATGGCAAGTGAAAACAAAAAGAGGAGAAGATGAAGAAACGGAAATCAAATACCAAAAATTGTGCAGAGACCTTTTAACACAATTCTTGGTGGCCTAATGATTTTCATTTAAACTGGCTTAATTGGTTTAATTATTAATGATGGGTTTCCCACAAAAGGACACTTACTGAATATAAAATAAACTACAAACACGTTTGAAATATTTAAAGTATTATCGTGGTGCAGCTAATTAAGCATATTATTGAAAATCACTGCAGTAAAAGCCTGCATTTATAGTGTTTCTGACAGCCCCATACCCCTGTGGTGTACAGATTTCTGGTCTAAAAGAGCTAAACCTGTTAAAGAACCCTCTCTACCGGGTTAGTCTCAGTGAACATCCATGAACTGTACCTGCTTCTGTCCACGTAATAAGAATCAATGGTTTAAATAAATTGCTGCTTCTTATTCTCTGACTGCCTCTCTGTTTCTTCATCACACATACTTAACTCCAGCACAATCGGGTGCCCTCGTCCGCCGCAGATACTTTATTAGCTAAAGAGCCCAGCATCCCGGAACAAACATGTCACTTAGCAGTTGGCCGTGGCCTGAAGTGACGAGTCTATGCAACAATGTCACAACTGTCATGTTGCCCTAAGCAAGGAAGTCAAACAGCCAGAGAGATCGACCCCGATGTACTCCTGACAATCAGTTAAGCGATACAAACTACTCCGGTCACCTGGGTTCTACACAGGTTGTTCCTGCTTTTGACAATACTTGAGTTTACAAAAACTAATAGAAGGTCTTCTTGAACGGGATACATTAATATCGAGCATGAAGGATACTACGCACACTCAGAAAAGCTTTGTGTTTGCCCATATCCATACAAGAGAGTGGGGATCAGAGAACACTTCTCCATGTCCTCAGCCTTGACTTTAACAGCCTTGAGCCTTGTTCTCTCTCCAGGGCGGGAGCCAGCTCACCAGAACAAAGGCCAGGCATTCTTTGAAGACTCAGACTGATACCTGCAGGGATCTCAAAGGGGGCATCTGCATTTAACCCCTCCCCCTTCCCTTTGTCCATACCATCACTTTCTCTTTTTCTTTTTTTTTTATTACTAAAGTGACCCCTGGTCCAGATGCTGAGAAACTCCAGCAGAGAGGGACTCATTGCATTCCAGTTACACCACGGACATTAAAAAGGAACCGCAGTAAATTCTTAACGCAGTCAGACTGCAGAGTACATTAACACAAGATTTTGGAAGGTCACTGGTCGGACTTATTTCATAATCTGGGATAAAAAACTCTTTTCTGCAAACTATTATTATTAGACCTTGTGGCATCAGGTGGTAGTGAAAGTGTCACAAATTTTGGGAGTCTCCTGCCTTCGCTTTTGTTGCTCCCTTGGGGTGACACCAGGGAGCAGAGAAATCACATTGCGAGGTAAGTATCCATTACTCGTCTGCAGGAGTCTAGCAGCTGCAGTGTGACTTCAGCTGATGGAACAGAGGCTGCAGTGTACTACTGTGGGTCAGTCTGGGTCACTCAAATCAAGTAATGAACTCTTACAGTGAGTAACCCTTCAGCCTATGACCCCACTGGTTTCCCATTGAATATTTAGCCCTAAAAATCCTTCCCCTCATTCTAAACTCATCTCTAAGACGGGGCTGGAGTTCAAAAGCAGGCCTGCAACTACAAACACCAGAATTCTCATGAAACAGCTGTACTACCATATACTACCCTAAAAATACATTATCTGTTGTGTCATACTCCAAAAGCCTCAAAAGCATCTCATAAATAGCTGGGCTCAAACACAACCTAGCAAGCACAAAACAAAAAGTCTTCACAAGAAAGGCAGAGCAACTGAAAGACATGGAGCTACGCTGAAAGACATGGTGGCTCATTTTTAGAGTCCCGTTAGACATTACACAAAGTATACAACAGGCCAACAATCCTGCTTTTACTTTACTTGACAGTTTTTGTGTAGCAAGTTTATTCGTACACTCTTACATTACCCAGTAACCAAGTGTTAGTTACATACTGAACCCATGGTCATTCATCATTAATTAGTCATGATTGTTTATGCATTTCATGCAGAAACTATATTGGTTCATTAGTTGTTCCTGAGTAGAAACTGAATAACTAAGTTATTTGTACTCCCTCAAGTAACATGTTACTGCCTTTTTAAACAGGGCATGATTCTCATGGCAGATATTGTGCCATTCAATTGGTTCACACTGCCCTCTGAGGAAATATATAGTACCAGTTAAACACCTGACACACATATTGAAAATCATTTGTTTTTCAAGAACAACTCTAAGCACACGTCAAGGTTAAGTAGTAAGTATTATCTTGCAAAAAAGAAAAGAAACAGATGGCCTGGCCCCTACAATCGCCCAACCTAAACCCTATAGATCTGGTTTGAGATGAGTTGGATCAAAGAGTAAGAGCATGGTTGCCAACTTCTGCACAAAAGTTTGGAAATTCCTTCAGCATTCTAGGTGGCTACATCTAAAATTTGGATAAGATCATCCCAAGAGTCAGCAATGCTGTCATTCAAACCAAAAGGGGCTACTTTGAAGAGTCTAAATACTGAGATGTTGAACAATGAATTACTTCATTGCTTGAAGGCCTTTAAGTTCCTGTTTAATATTCATCATTCAGTGCATTCCTACAATAATTTAAACCAATCTTCTTTATTTTCATGAATGATTACAGCAACAATGGTTTTATTTACAATGGAATTATTGAAGATACAAAATTAGAAGGTCTGAAGTTCACATACACCCCAACCTCCTCTGTCCAATACTTTGTTGCATTGCCATTAAGCTTTTAGAACTCCAGTCAGTTTTGAAGTATAACTATCAGTTAGCTTTTTACAATAATCAGATGGGATTCTGATCCATTCCTCCTGACAGACGTTCATTCAAACTGGTGGGTTTCCTTTTGTGGACTTTTTTCATTCCACAAATTCTCTATATAAAATTTAAATCCGGGCTTTGAGGTGGTCATTCCAAAACATTGATTTTGTTCTGCTGAAGCCATCCTGTGACCAACTTGGATGTATGCTTTGGGTCACTGTCTTGCTGAAAGGTCCAACAACGTCCAAGGGCCAACTTTCAAGCAGACTGCTTCAGGCTTCCCTGAAATATGTCCAGGTAATCCTCCTTCTTCATGGTGCCATCTGTCTTACACAGTGCTCCTAGACCACTAGCAGCAAAACAGCCCTAAAAAATTATGCTGCCACCGTTATGCTTCATAGTGGACACTAAGTTCTTTGGGTTGAGGGCCTCTCCTTTTTGTCGGCAAACATACTGTTGGTCATTAGAGCCAAAAAGTTCCCTTATCGTTCCATCAGACCAAAGGAGCCTTCATCTTTGTCCTTGTGTTTTCTTGTATATTCCAGCCTCGTCTTAAGGTGGAATTTTTGAAAAAGGGGCTTTTCTTTGTGCTCTGCAGCCCTCTAGCCCATTACGATGTAGGACCCTCTGGACTATGGACAGTGAGACATTGATTCCTAAAGCCTTCAGTTCAACTCTATTAAATGTAAAACTCTACAAAATATTGTGCATGCAACAGATTGGTGTTTCCAAGTCTGCTTACATCTAAGGCGAGTAGCATTGGTAGACGGGGGGCCAAAGGACGGGGAAATCCACAAAGTCTGAGTATCAGAGACACAGGAGTTTACCCCAGCAATATAGCTATACCACCCAGGAGCCCGTTTTAGCAAAAAACATTCCACCTGCTGCCTGTTTGCACAACCTGCTTTTAAAAAGCAGTGAGTGCACTCAGTGATGTAAATATTAACTGAGGGCAGGAGTTTGTTCAGGTGGAACAATGGCTTTTTCCAAGATGGAGGTATTAGTTCACAGGAGTCTGAGCACGGAACGTGTTTGAACGGAAATTCCCAGCTCCGCAGAACAAGCAGGACACTTCAGCAGTTTGGTCATTTCTCTCTGCTCTGACATAAAAAAGCATGAAAAGGCTCAACAACATTAATGTGGAAAAACTGTTTTTAGGTTTAGTTTTGACTGGACTCTGCTTTTGAATATTGCCAGTGTGCCTATAAGGGTCAGCGGCTCAAACCCGACCTTGGAAAAATAGTGAAATGTCTGTGGGCCCTTGAGCAAAACCCATAACCCCCAGCTGCCTGGGTGCCATAAGGTAGCTGCCCCTTCACTGTGGCCCCTATGCTTGCTCTCACCTGTATGGAGAGCAAAATAGAGCAAAGCTAAAAGAGAATTCCCCCTTGGGGATTAATGAAGTATCACCATGCTATTTTATAAACAACAGCACTAAACACCATCCAGATTATTCATCATCCTTTGCAGTAAACGGAGATCTGTGCTCTTAAAGGCAATGACTTTGCCTCCTTGGATAAACAGACTCCCAGACGAAATCAGCTAAAAAGCATCTCTGCTGCAGCAGCTCCAGGACTAGGGGGCCACATTAGGGACAGGCTTTTCCAGCTGTGATCAAACTGCCAGCAGTCATGTTGAAGAACAGACAGTATTCCTAAGTCCTTTGTATTACTACAGGTTTTGATATCTCTGTTAAAAGCAAATTTTGAGGAGAAAGTCACCCCACAGACTACAAACCTGATTAATTCTAGCTAACCCAGGGCAGAAGGCAACTACAGACACCAGATGGAATGCCAGTCCATGACAGCTCACTAATTTGCACACAATCACACACCATAGGATGTTTAGTGATGCCAATTAGTCTGACAGTATGTCTCGGGAGTGCAGGAGCAAACGGGAGACTCCTGAGATAATGGACACGACGTGGGAAGAACACAAGGCGGTGGTGTGAGGGAACCCTCTGACCCCCATAGGAAAAGAACTGCAATAACCTTTTTGTTTTATACACATTTTATACCTTTTTCCAGCAGTTAGACATTAGGGAACTATAATTACAGAAAAATTGAATCAATATGTCTGTTTTTTTGAATGTATTTTTCATGGTGGTATACATATATATTTGTGCACATATTCTTGGCTGAGGATATTTGGGTGGCTGTGTCTGCGTCAGAATATGTTAATATGTATTTATTTGTTTAATATGTGTGTATGTTTAAGTGGGTGCACGGAATTGGGCAATTAAAACAATGCGAAATCCCACATATTTGAACCGTATTCCATCTCAGGAGCTCAGACGGAAAAGACACAGCGGTGTAGCCATTCCTGCCTTTCTAGCCCTGGGTAGAGCGAATGAAGCACAAGAAAGGCCTGTTTTCAGCCTCTCTCCCCCTGCCTCCCACGTCCCTTTCCGCCTTGGTGAGCAGGCAGCAACAATGCTGCTATTCTTTGTCACCAGGGTCCCTCTACTTAATCCTCCTTCTCCTCGCTCTCCTGCATTGAACTTGAGGGTCCTGTGCTACAAGAGCGAAGGCTAAGCCGTCTTTTCATCCGCCGTCCACCTCGCTGGCCAGGCGCGGTTCACCCCCACTGGGAAACAGGATCCCCTCCAGCCTGGCCTGTGCTGGGCAGGCCGTCATAAGTTGTGACTAGCCTGGCTAACCACGTTACTCTGCTTTCTGGTACGTGTGCGGCTCGCCCAGTGATTAAGCCCGATGAGTCAGCGAGGTGCCAGTCGCTGGCAATTTCTGTGGAAGCCGCGATTTTCCGCGGTGGCAGCAACTGGGAATTTTAATTGTGCTTCAGGCTGAAGAAAGTAGCTTCCGGGGAAAAAAAAAATCTTCTCTTTCAGCACATCATTTGTTGCAGAAACCTCCCTCACACACACACACACACACACACACGCCACAGCTCTGCCGACAGCCATATGTTTAACAATGGCTTGCTGCTAGAAAACACACACACACTGAGACACCAATACATTAATGCGCTTTGGGATTTCATCTCCTTTAGGGCCCTTGCCAAAGGCAGTGTCATAAGTCAAACTGAAGGCTCTACCTCCATTTCCTGGACTCACACACACACACACACACTATCTTCAATGGGCAGGAGCCACCAGCAGGATTTCAATTTGTCACACTGCGGTATTTTAATCTGCTTTCCTGCATTCCACTGAATAACCCCATCAGTGGCACTCTATTTTGATGGCCAGTATAGGTTCTGAAAGTTACATACTCGCTACACACTGTAGTCTGGAGGCTGGAAGAGGCAAAGAATCTCACATCCCCTGAAGCTTTAGTCGTTCATTCATGTAGTCATTTTTTCAAATGTAATTTCTTGTAATAAACCATGGAGGAGGTAAAATGTTAATTCTAAATACCACTAAACACTACTAAAATAATATGTGGATTTAATGTTATTCTCATGTTAACAAGTTTCTGAAGTAACAACTAATCCACAAGGATATTTTGACTAACTGCTGTGTGGTTGCACTATACAGGTAAAGTTATTTCATATTACTTA
>JAABNY020000069.1:222565-233683 GCA_015164015.2 Brevimyrus niger
GCACACCATTTATCAAGGAGTAACATCTTCTCACGAGCAAACTCAACATGGGTTTGGCTGGCAGGTTTACTTAAACTCCAAAAGTTTTGACAGTAAGCCTCTGGTACCAACTCATAGGCTTTTAATATAGTGGCCTTCACGATATCATAATCTAAGCTCTGCTCTAACACCAGAGCTGAACAAACTTCTTGTGCTTTTCCCACTAGCTTACACTGCAAAAGCAACGACCAAAGATGCTTGGGCCAGTTCAAAGTTGTAGCGATCCGCTCGAAAATAGAGAAATAGGCATCAACCTCATTCTCCCGAAAAATGGGAACAAACCCAACCTGGCGGCTGACATCGAATCTAGAATTACGAGTTTCACTGCTGTGGGGAGCTGGCGAACTCAAGGGAGAACACAGACGAGGGCGAGGAGCGTCTTGGGCATCCACAGTGTCTCGGGCGGGCAGATCAGCCTGAGGGGTCGTATCTGGTGAGCAAGCCTTCCGCGGGGGCACACAACTTTTTTTTTTTGAGAATGCAAAAATAATGACTCTATTTTAAATAGTTGCCCATATTTATAAGGGGCCAAGCACTAAAGGTGAGTAGGCACCTATTGCAGTCGTTAGAATTTTTCACTATTATGATAATTATACTTTCTGCCATGGGAGTCTATGGCAGCCCATAGAACCAATTAGTACTTTTAAAAAAATTTGCCACATTGATAGCGGACGCAATTATTAAGTCACCAAATTTGGGGTATATCCACCCATTCCTCTAGCGCCACCGTCAGGCCAAATTTCAAGGCACGTGAAACATTCTGAATCATTGGGTCATCCTGATTCGAATGTACCCATGGCTATTAATTTTGATTTTTCTTTGAATTCCTCTCAATGTGTTGATCTAATCACCACTAAATTTGGTGGGCATCATTCACAAAGGATTGGGAACAAAAGGGATACAAAGAATTATGCTACGTCAAATGCTATGTCCAATGTTGTCCAATAAATTTGTTGACAAAGTCACCAAACAGGAAAGGAGGCCATATCTCAGCAATACTTTAATATATAAAAACCAAATTTGGAACAGGGACTAGGAACCCAGTTATGCGGAAGCTCAATAAAAATGGTGTCATCCTACCACTAGAGGGCAATGAATAAAACTACATTTTAGCTAATATCCAACCCGTCATGCCATTCTCGCTGTCTACACTCTACCCTGTCACCAGTTGTCCCCTCCTTCCCTGAAGAGGCTCCTGATCTCTTCCAAGTACCTGCTGAATATCAGAGGGTATTCAGTAAGTATTGGGCATCCTCCCTTCCTCCTCACCACCTTTACTCCCTCCCTCTGCACCAGAAAGGACTGCCACGGAGGAATATATAAGCCAGGCATTAGTTGCAGGAATTATACACCCTCTCCTGTGGGAGCGTTTTTTTTTTTGAAGAAGAAGAAAGTTGGTTCACTTTGCCCCTGTATAGACTACAGAGGCTTAAATGACATCACCATGAAGAACCATTACCCCCACCATTGTTGTCATCCATCCTGGACCAATTAGAGGGTGCGTAGATCTTCACAAAGCTGGACCTAAGGAATGCTTATCACCTAATCAGGATCCAGGAGGATGACAAGTGGAAGATTTAACAGGCCATTATTAGTATCTTGTAATGCCATTTGGTCTTACCAATGCCCCAGCCATTTTTCATTGGTCTTACCAATGCCCCTGACAAGGTGAAGACAGTCAGTCAGTGGCTGCAACCTCGCTGGCAGAAGGATATGCAGGAGTTTCTGGGGTTCGCTAACTTCTATTGATGTTTTTTTCCAGGGATACAGTATGATTGCTGCTCCATTCACTGCAGTCACCTCTTCCAAGGTTCTGTTTCATTGGACCCCTGAGGCCTAAGACACCTTCTCTGACCTGCAGAATCATTTCCTTTCTGTACTTATTTAACAGTTACCTGACTCCTCAAGGCAGTTTATTGTTAAGGTTGATGCTTCTGGTACGGTGGTAGGGGCCATTTTATCTTAATGGTCAGCAGAGGATGACAAGATTCACCCCTGTGCCTTCTTCTCCCGTAAGCTGATGTTAGTTGAAGAGCTTACGATATAGGGAACTGCAGGCTGCTGGAGGAGTGGATGCACTGGTTGGAAGGAAAAGAGGAGCTATTTCTGGTCTTAACAGACTATAAAAACCTTGAATACTTATAGTCCAATAAATGTCTTATGTTTGCCAAGCTAGGTGGTTGTTGTTTTTTGCCTTCTGCGATTCCTTGTTTTAGGCCCAGGGTGAATAACTACAAACCTGATGCTCTATCATGCCAGTTTCATGAGGATGACCTCAAGGATGACCCCAGGCCCATTCTGCTGCCCAGCTGCTTTGTTGGGGCTGTATCCTGGGGTATTGAGGAAGTGGTCCAGGTGTTGCAGCATCCTTCCGCAGGGGAGTTCCCAAATCAACTCTATGTCCCAAAGTTTTTGCATACTCGAACACTCCAATGGGGTCATTCTTCCCTCTTAGCATGCCACCCAGGGGTCCGGGGAATTATGGCCCTCTTGGAGCAGCATTTCTGGTGGTCGTTAATGCTTTGGAATATTCAGAGACATATTGCAGAGCTATATCCCAGGCCCCAGCTGGTCTGTTGCGCCCCCTAACCCTTCCTTGCCGGCCAGGTCACATATTGCTTTGGATTTTGTTACAGGACTTCCGTTGTCCAACGGGAACATGGGGGTGCTTACTGCAGTCCAAGGCAATCCATTGCATTGCCATTCTTAAGCTCCCCTCAGCCAAAGAGACTGCCCAGTTGTTAGCTGATCATGTTTTTAAGCTCCACAATCTGCCAGATGATTTTGTCTCTAATAGGAGGACATCTGGAAGGGGATGCCCGATTCTCATTGTCTGCTCTGACGGACTCTTCCAAGCCCCAGGTAATTGATGATGCAAAGCAGAAATGGCTGAGAATGGGCGAATTGGCGTGATAGGCCTTTGAAGTTATTCTTACCAGGGAGGTAACTCACTCGAAAGACAAAACTGGAGAACTACTGTACCCAGTGAGCTTGATGTGCCGAAAGCCATTTAGTGGCTTGCAGGTACTCCAAATTTCAGGAAAAGCACCAGGAAAGGGTGTCTAGCTCCTTCTAGCCAGTGTCGCCATTCTTCATGCCTGCTGGATGGTTCTCCAGGCTTGTTTGCTCTCCCGGAACCAGGTTTCAACCCTTGGTACTGAGCTTGCCGGAGCATCCCAAGGGTACAGAGGCAGCTGGAACCCTAGAACACACTGGAACGGAGTGAGGTTGGTTTACTGGACTAACCCAGGAGTTTAAGGGACCACTTAGTGGGGCCGTGCGTACCAGCAATCTCAAGGCTTTAGCCATCTCTCTGTTGGTGCGTTCTGCCAATCCATTCGACTGTGGGTGATAAGCCGTGGTCAAAGGTGATATTCAATTTACTGCAGAATTCTTTGAAAACCGGGACACTAACTGTGGCCCTCAGTGTGACACAATGTCTTCGGGGATGCCCGGGAATCTGAACAGCTCTTAAATGAGCACCTCAGAGAGTTCTACCGCCGAGGGTAATTTCAGAAGGGCAACCAGGTGACAAATTTTAGTAAACCGATCCAAGATCGTCAGAATTATGGTCTTACCCCGATGAACGAGGTTAGTCTGTAATGAAATCCATTGCCAAGGGGTACCAGGGTCTGGTCGGGACAGGTAGAGGAGTCCGGTGGGATGTTGGTTGGCGGACTTACATTGGACTCAATCCGGGCTGCTCTCCACAAAGGCTTGGACCTTCTTACACCAGCCAGGCCACCAATATCAACGCTCAACAAGTCGTTGAGTTGCAGTAATTCCCGATGACCTGTCCTTGGTTGGGTATGAATTCATTGCAACAGGTCTGGACGATAGGAACGCGAGACGTAACACTTACCAGGAGGATATCCAGAAGGGGTTGCCCAATTCTCATTGTCTGCTCTGATGGACTCTTCTAAGCCCTAGGTAATTGATGATACAAAGCAGGAAGGGCTGAGAATGGGCGATGCCTGATCTTCGCTCTCCGGGGGGTCGAATTGGCGTGATAAGGCATTGGCTTTGCGGTTCTTCTTACCAGGGTGGATGAACCTACCACAGAAGTTGGCAAAACCAAGGAACCGTTGTAGTTCCTTCAAGGTCCGTGGCTGTGACCAGTCTATGATGGCTGAGGTCTTTTGTTCATCCTTGGCCACCTCTCCGATTCGAATCACATATCCTAGAAACTTAACCTATGTTTGATGGAACTCACATTTTTCACCTTTAACGTACAGATGATGCTCACAAAGCCATTGTAGGACCTGTCTAATGTGCTGAATATACATTGGTTTAGAGGGAGAGTAAATCAGTATGTCATCAATGTACACTACAACGAATTTATCAATCATGTCGTGGAACACCTGATTCATAAATGACTGAAATATAGAGGGATTGTCAGCCAGCCCATATGGCATAACAAGTTACTCATACTGCCCCCTACTGGTGATGAAAGAGGTCTTACATTCATCCCCTTCCATGATTCGAACCAGATTATAAGCACTCCGTAGGTCCAATTTAGTGAAGATGACAGCTTCTGTCAGTCGTTCTAATGCGGAAGGAATCAGTGGAAGAGGCTGTCTTCTCTTAACAGTTACTGCATTCAAAGCCACATAGTCAACCACTGGTCATAGGCCCCCATCCTTCTTCTTAATGAAAAAAAATCCTGCTGTAAGCGGTGAGGTAGAGGGCCAGAATATACCTTGTTTCACTCCTTCCTGTATGTACGTGTCCAGAGATTCGTGCTCCTGTAGGGAAACATAGTATAATCTACCTCGGGGTAAAGGGGCTCCGTCCAGCAGATTGTTGGAACAATCACAGTCGCGATGCGGGTGAAGCCTTCTCTTTACTGAAGACGTCCAAGTAATCTTGATAGTTAAGTACAAACATCTCTATAGTTTCTGCATGGAAAGCATCAACCCGCATCAGGAAAGGGTGAGTGCGGTGGCGTATAGTCCCTTCTACCATTTGTTCACCCGTGACTCTATGAATCGTAATAGGATAGGTTAATCTCTGCAGAGGAAATTGCAACTGTCTAGCTAGGTCCCCATCCAGGAAATTCCCTGTTGCCCCACTGTCAATGAGAGCCTGTACCTTATATCTCTCTCCCCTACAGCTCAAGGTGACAGGCATAGAGAATTGAGTGAGTGTTGAGAGCGGGAAAGAGGAGATACCTACCGGCTGAGGTCTTTCTTTTTGCTGGGGTTTGATGGGACAAGTGAAAAGAACATGACCAACACCCCCACAGTACAGGCACAGTTCACCCTGCGTTCTTCTCCTGCGCTCAGCAGAGGTAAGAGGGGACTAATCCGATTGCATAGGTTCTGTAATTGCAGTCATCGATTGTCACCGTCTTCTGCGCCTGCGATCAACGGTGTTATCCAGTCCAACCGCCTGACGAACGAGTTTGTCAAAAAACGGTGCTTCTCCTCGGGCAAATAGTTCGTCTTGTAGTTCATGGTCGAGGGCGCACACAAGGATAACTTGTAAACAGTCATCAGGCCAGCGAAGACCAGCTGCTATAGTGCGAAATTCCGAAGAGAAGTCAGCTGCAGTTCAATTTCCCTGACGACACTCTAGGAGGCGCCATCCTGGCCGTCTTCCCACTGCCGGATGGTCAAACACTTCTAGCAGCGGCTGATGAAACTCGCAGACCGACTGCAGGATGGGACTATCATCAGTCCACAGCGCAGTTAACAAGGAAACAGTGAATCTCACTTCAGCCCCTGGGGTGGAGAACATCTCAAGGTGTTCTTCCACGTAAATGCCCACCGGCATGAGAAAGCCTCTACACTGATCGGGATTACCATCATATCTTTCAGGCATAGTGATTGGCGGAGCAGAGACGCGAGTGGGGGAAGACAGAAGCGGAACTTGGGCAGTTTACGCAGCGAGGAGTTGCTCGACAGCGGTTATCCGGGTTTCCAGGTTCCTCGCTGGATCCATTTTACAGGCGAAGTATTTGTTGATAGTTGACATATACAATCTTTCTATGTTCATCTTTTCTTTTTTTGTGGTCAAACTGACCCTATCCAAGTGTGCTTGTATATCCCGTCTTTTACTACATGTGACAGGTGTGGGTTATTGCTGTAAGGGCCCTATTTTCCACTGGCACAAAGCATGCCACAAAGTGGTTCTCTTAGTTTCATACCAGCGCATTGCTCATTTTCATGCCATGCGCACACACCATGGAAATGTTCGAATGATTTTGTGTCTATCTTTCATTTTTAGGAGAGATGTTTTTTAAATAAGGTGTGGCCAGGTGTATTGCCTGCGCATTGCTATTTTAAGGCAGCAAAATGTCATTGTGCTTTTGACCAAGAGATCCACGTCTGAAGTCAGTGGCACATATATAAACAATATTTAAGCAGCACATTTTAGAAGCATGACATTTATTACAGACACGGGTACACCCTCAACATGCACTAATGTTTTTTTGTTATTTAACTAGATGTTATTTATATGTGTTTCAACAACCGGTCCTTTCACATAATCATACTGTTTAATGAAATACCACAGGAAAAAAATATAGGGCAATTAAGTAAAGAATGAACTGTATCATAAAAAAAAATTCAAGTTAATTAACAGAATTAAGCACATACTGTATTTTGTATTTTGTATTAATTGCTGAAAATGTGTTTCACATGTTTGTGTTGTTTTTTGAACAAAAAAATTGACTTTTGTTTATAAATTGCAGACCCAAAATTAAAAAAAAAAAAAAACAAGCATAATTTGCATAAATAAGTCAGTCCCTGTTCCTAGCTGCTGTGCTTATTTAGAGCTTCTTTGTCTTCTGGTAACATTATTCTGCTTTTGGTATTGAGTGGGTGATCTGATGGTGCCAGAAAACCAGCCCACACTCACTACTACCTCATCCAACACCTGCTTCACCTCACAAGCCTCAGGTGGAACAGTGGTGCTCCCATTGATAATGGGGGGGGCGGACAGACGGACACCGACAGCATTCATGGTGTTCGTGTGTTTCTTTTGACGACAGCAGTCAATATAAACTAAACATCAGAACATTTCTGTTTATGAAAATTATCCACAAAGTGTACAGCTTTCGTCACTGCAGTGTATCTTTCTGGGCTTCTGGAAGAACATTTCTAGAGCCTCTTGATATGGGAAGTCAGAAACGTTGGGCCTATTTATTGAGATCCGCATGCAGGCTGCAAGATGTTTACCTTGACCTGCAAACACGTTAGCTGTTAGGTTTTAAAAGTGATAGCTGATAGCTTAAAATAGTGGTAGTTTAAAGCATAAAATCCCATTGTGAGATGTATTTATTATTTTTAAAAATGCAGATATTTTTGTCTGCTTTTCAGGTGGTTGACGTGACATATTTTCTGACGCACGCTCTCTGTCCGCTGGTGGAAGTGTACTCACCTGTGTGTGCACGCATATGTGTGCTATGCACGATAATGAGAGCAGAGGAGGATTGTAAACATGTGACCATGTACAGACAAAAATCACAAGCTGTTGTGTAAATAAGATAAATAACATAAGGCTATTTAGTTTGATTAATAAAAGGACAACATATAGACCTGTTCTTTAGGAAAGGTAACCTTAAATGCTGTGATCTGGTACTATATAGAAAATAGAAAATTAAATAAAATTAACTTGACCTTCAAGGGGGGGGGGTGCCATTGGGGGGGCGGGATGCCACCTTAATATAACGGTAGAGGAAACACTGACGTCCATTTCCTCAAGTGCTGGGCCAACGCGGCATTGTAATAGCAATCTGCTGTAGATCATGCACTGCTGCCTTTTAAAGGTGAGCTGATGTTCATTGCATGTTACTCCCAAAATAATTAAGAGTGTTAGGACAACCTTTTTGCGCCTTGCACTAATGCAAAGTGGATTTGGACATGCCCATAAATGTTAGTTGTTTTAATCAAAATAGAGCCTCAAGTCCTCAAAGGTAGATAAGTCCATAACCATATGCCCCTTGACTCAGCACAGGAAACACATACCTTTGTCTGATTCTGGTTTTCATTTCAAAGCAAATTTCATTGCCTCCCACAAAGTATTTAAGGGAACCTTAAAATACAGCTGTTGTTCCTTCGGATCAAGAGGAGTCAGTTGAGGTGGTTTAGACAGCACACAAGCATGCCACCTAGTTGATGTCCAGCGAGATATTCTGGTCTCATCGTGTGGGTGAAAGCCAAGATGTGACCCCGTACAATTTGGGTGGATTACAACTTTCTGCTGGTTTTGAAATGCCAGGAAAAATGGTTGCAAGATGATTGTATAGTTAGAAAGACAAATTCATAAAGCTACTATACAGCTGTGTCAGTCACTCTGTATCCTGCTTGGTAATGAGTAAAAAAAATTGAAATCCAGCCTTTTCTTTCCTCAAATGCTTTTCCACTGACTTAGAACCGCTGCCAATTGTTACAGTCGGTTCATTCTGCTCCATTCTGTGGTTCTTCAGGAGGACACCTCCAATCATTCAATATCAATTTTACCTTCCACAAAATTGTATTGCAGTTTTTGTATAAAGTGCTTTGAAAGTGATTAGATTTGAAAATAAAGCTTTACATTCAAGTTAGAACCTCTTAGTGCTTTTTCATTTTAGGGAATCCATAGCTGGCATTTTTAGGTGGAGCAATGCTAATGCCCAACTTACCGCTGGTTTCTTGAAAGCTTAACTTCAAGTGGTGGCCTGTTCAAAATTTGTTTTGCCCAGTAAAGCAGAATTTGCCTGTTAGCAGCAGGCTTTCAAGTTTATCCTTCACAGGGAGATTTATATTGCCTTGATATTTTCTGCAGATAAGTCTCAATACATTTCTTCATTCCCTACTGTTGGCTGCATCTTCTGCATGTCTTGCCAAGCTGTCCACGGACCCTGCTTACAGAACTTGTTTCCATGCACACGAGGCCACAAGCAAGAAGAATGGAAAGAAAGCACAATAAATCTAACTCTATCTATTTTCTTACAGTTTCCCTAAGTGTCTATCTGTTTGGTCCTGTTCGGATGCTTTATATGTTAAGGCCCAGCAGAAGACCTGCAGTAACACCTGGTTCTGTTCCTGACATGCATGGAATGTTCTGTCATTTCTCTCATTTGGCTGAAATACATTATCTTGTCCACCTTCTGGGGGAAAAGAAAGTGAAGGTATGTCTGTTTTTTTCCATGGGTTATCAGAAATATAATATTTATTTAAGTCAAAACTCAAAACCCATCTGTTTAAATTACTCGCTTTCTTGATTTAACCCAATTATTGGCTAATTATGTACATAACTCTTATAATTACTTGTTTTTATTGTTCATCTTTGATGTGCTATGTAAGGTGACCTCGGGTTTTAGGAAGGCAGCCACAAATAAAATGAATTTACTACGTTACTACATTATTATGACATTACTATGACATTACTACATGAGAAAACCTAAGATAAAACTGAAGATTCCATTCATGAATGATTAATGCTACTATAGAATTCTGATACTTTTATTAATCTCCATAGGGACATTGCCTTTTAATTTGTCCCTTCTTTCTCTCCATGAGACACAGAAACAATAAGCAGATGAGAGTAAGCTTGGGAGACACAGTGCAGGCATTAGAGTTAAGGGCCTTGCTCAAGGGTCCAATGGTGGCATTAGTCTGCCAGTCTAGGAATTCAAACCAATGACCTTCTGATCATGTGTCCCCCACCCGCCATCCCCCCCAAAAAAAAAAAAGGAATGTTTCAGAGTTTTACAGCAGTAAAAATATGGGACACCCTGACCCCCGTCACCCCCCCCCCCCCCCCCACACACACACACACAGAATACCTACTTTAAATCTCACAGTATCTTTAGTTAATATATAAGAAGAATAAATATAAGATGTTACTAGATAACATTGTCGAATGAGAGAATATTAGAATGCTTCTGCTTCAGTTGCTGCAGGTCAAAGGATTGCTGCAGTGTAGAACAAGACAGAAAGGGTGGAAGGAATTGATCAAGCAGAGAGCCCTTCTGTTTTATGGACGCAATTCACTTAGTTGCAGTCCTGACAGGCTATGCATTTGAGAGTCAATTAGGAAATTAGTCCAAGAGTCCATTGCGATCTCTAATGCAGCGATAAATTTATCCCCAATCAAAACCACTATTAGCTGATTAGTTTATCAAGCAGAAACTCAAGGTATTTTACAGAGATGAACTGGGTGAACCTTGGAAAAATCTTCAGAAGTGAACAAAAGTGTATTGTGAGAAATTACTCAGCAAAATGGAAAATGCCTGCATCCACTAACTGAAATTCATTTTTTTCCAATAGTCTAGCATATGTCACATTGTCTTATATTAAGCTGTTTGAATAAATACAACTGTAATTATAGCTCATTGGATCATTCATTACATTTCAACAAATAGCTTAAACAACGGCATTAAATCAGAATGATTTATATTAGTCTGGCTATGTGTGATATACAGATTTATGATTGAGCTGTTATCTGGATTACAGTATGAACTGAAAAGGGTGTAGAATGTAATGTTTCTCACCCCATCCTCTTCATTTCCTCCTTGTTTCTAAGCATTCAAGTTTTGACTGACACATGAAAAACCAAAGGGAAATTAAATGTCTCTGTGAAAATCATCATTTTCTGTGTGAATCATCATCATGTTCACAATGTGCTGAGGAGAGAGAATTACGCTTACTAATAATAATTTGTTGATGCAGCCTCCCAGAGCTCAACCTTTCAAGGTTCTCAGAGCAGGAGGCAGAGTGTTCCTTTAAATTAAAACTCTCGTATTCAAGAGTAGGACAGACCGGGTTACTTTGTTATGTATAGTGCAGAGATTGAGGAGATACTGAAATCTGCGTGTATGTTCCCCGACCAAAAACCTTGGTTTAATAGGGACATAAAACAGAAAATCAGGAAGCGGCAGGAGGTCTTCAAGTCAGAAGATTAAGCAGTGTAAGAGAGCCTGCTATATAGCTATATATACTCAAGCAGAGTATAAAACAGCCTGCTATATAGCTATATATACTCAAGCAGAGTATAAAACAGCCTGCTATATAGCTATATATACTCAAGCAGAGTATAAAACAGCCCGCTATATAGCTATATATACTCAAGCAGAGTATAAAACAGCCCGCT
>JAABNY020000069.1:252067-274946 GCA_015164015.2 Brevimyrus niger
GTAACATAGTATGTTATATAGTGTATATAATAAAGTAGACAAAGGATGAGTTTTTGTTTTCCTTTTTATTGCATAAAACTCAAGATCAACACAGATCAAGAAATACAATGTCAAATAAGCATTACACAGTAAAATACACTAACACAAAAGGCAAGTTTTTTATTATTATTTTTTTTTTTTGTTTTTCTCAGTTGCTTTGGCACATTTCTCAAATTACTTTTAACATTTGCAAAGCAATGCGAGTGTGAGCCCTACACAATAAAGTAACTTGTGTGTAACAGAACATAACTTCTCATTGCTTCCAATGAATTTCAAATGTTTTAATATGTAAATCACCATATACAATTGTCATCATTTTAAACCCAAGACAATATATGCGTCATCATGTAATTTTATTTCCTTGTTTTTGATTTTGTGATTTTTTGTTTATTTGGTGGGAATGGACGCTATTGTCAACCTTACAAAGACCAAGAGCAAGGGAAAGAACATCATTGGTCACAAAGCCATTGTAGATGTTCCTGGCCAACATGGTGGCAAGATTATAATGCATACCGCCATCACACAGAATGGTGTCTTCCTCCAACATCTCATCTTTGGGCTACATACAACACAGCCGACATACTTGCATTTTCAGACAGATAGATGCAATAGTGATTTGTGAACAAACCGTTCTTTTTGACTCGTTTTTTTTTGTGAACGGGTTGAACCGATTCGTAGGCCTAAGTCTGAACAAATCAAAATTTTTAATTATTTTTAAACGTTTTTAAAGCTGATCTTCAGCTTCTTCTCGTTATTCAACCTCCAAAAGCATCCCCGCAATTTCGGATCTATTTTTCATGTTCCATCTGCGCTTGTCTTATCACTATTACGTTCAATTCTTTTGTTCACCACTTACATTCCTCACTTCTGCGTTCGTAGGCTTCCTTCTGGTGCCGAAAACACCTGAGCGGCCGAGTACCTGCCTGTTGTGAGACACGGTTGCTGTATAAATGAAGGGAGATACGGTCTCCGGTCTCCAACTCGGTGACTCCAAAAAAAAAGAAAAAAGCAAGAGCCCGGAAAATTGACAACAAAGAACGTGATTATGAAAATCTTTAAAAACTTCTATGAGGTTTCATGTAAGATACTTTTATCCAAAAAAATATCTCAGTTTGTGCTATATATTTATGTAATTTGTAAGATTCATTTTCAGATTTTATAAATTGTTTAAATGGTTTTAATTAAAATGGACTTGACCTGACTTCAGAGGATTCTGATGTTCATTTAAAATGTTTTCTTAGGTTTTGTTTTGAAATTTAATAGATGAATTTCCAAAAGATTTCTAAGTACCATGAGTATGGAGCTGCACTTGAACCAAGTGGAAAAATGTGTCCTCCAAATTTGACCCTAACTATGGAGCATGTGACAGCTATGCCAGTCAGGGGACTGACCCTAACTATGGAGCATGTGACAGCTATGCCCGCCAGGGGACTGACCCTAACTATGGAGCATGTGATAACTGAGGTGCCTTCGTCAAGATCACTGACAGGAGTATATCTGACACGTAACATCCACACAATGCATGTTGTTTTAGGATAGCAGAATATATTAATTATGTTTTTGCTTAAACAACAATAAAAAGGGTACACAGTTGGTCTCCCACCATGTGCACTGTCATCAGCACAAAATATGTCTGATAAACGATAAAATCCACCATCCCCCCTGATTGGTTTTTATAACTTGACTACTGTGTAGAGTTGATGAGGATGTTTGCCTGTGATGTAAATGAAGAGCTGTGGTCAGACCCAGCTAGGTCTTGAGATGCAGCCCAAGATTTTTTTTTTTTTATCTACTGAAATAAGGTTCTTTTTTTCTACACATATGAAGCTTTCTATTCACTCTATTTCATAGACAACACATTTTTGGTTTATACTCTTGTACATTATATAAGTGTGTTCATGTGTTATAAGGGAAAATGGAATGTCTTTGTTTCAACTGTATGTTTGTGGTTTCTGCACATATTTCTTTTGATTTTATCAATCTGTCCCAGCAGAAATCTCTACTTACTCAACTAAAACCCATAATTATGATGTTTTATTTTAGTAAGTGTTTACATAATTTGAAGAGTGATTCATTTTGCAGGATATATGAGGTGTCTTTGGATGTGTGATTTTGTGAATTGTGTTGAGTGTTTTGAATAAATGAGCCCTTTTTCAAAAATGTGTGTTAACACTTGAAAGAAAAATGTAATGAACTTACAGTTGTGAGAATTATAAGTCAGGTGAGGTTGGGGAGCAGGCTTTGGTATAGCTTGTTGCTGTGCTCACCACACCACGAAACACCGTGAGATCCCAGTTATCAATAAATACATAAACTAGTCACACAATATATTCATATTATTCTTTTTTAAAAAATTATAGTTTAACAGTCAAAAGTTTGAGTACCTGGGGCCTGTACTGTGAAGTGGGGCTACTGGCTTATCGGGGTAACTTGTCGGATTTAAGGTAGACTGGGCAAAATATTAGTGAACAAATATGAAGTCCATTTTAACTGTGGTACCTTAAATCTGACAAGTTAACCCGGTCAGCCAGTAACCCCGCTTCACCCCTGTAGTACAGGTCACAGGTGTGTTTTGGTTTGCTGAAGAATGAAGAATTAAATAATTACAGAAGAATTACAGAAGATAAATTAGAATGAAGCAATACACAATTTATAAAAAAAATACTTATTTTGACTAATACTGTATATAAATATGTACATATAGGGATGGGCCGATCTGATTCCGATACACAATCAATACCGATATAGATTCCCATACAAGAGCTCTTTTTATTTTAATATCTTAATAAAATAAATATACATAATATGTCTATACTTTATATATTATTAATTTTTTTAAACTAGTAAATACACATGAAAAAATTTATGCCAAAAAATCTTTAATTACTGTAGGCTACTAGAAACATACATAATATACTTATCTGAACATCTCGTTTTAAGCGTTTTTGAGGCATTTGCAGTTCAATTTGAGTATCTTCCAAGTGAGGATATACAAAGTGAATGCTTAAAATACCCCATTATTTGTCTGCGATTGACAACATCGTCACTTATGCTGCATTGAAGTCCTACTCGGAAAATTCAACTAGGAAGCTGGAAAATCATAATTACAACATGACATGTTCAAGTGGTTAAGTCGGAGCAAAATGGAAGCGATTAAAAAGCTATGTTTTGTTTTACTGTATTTTCTCTATTTCTCCAACACAAAAATGCATTCTCCAACACATTTGTAGTTTGTATAGTGTATTATTTCTTGTACATATTTTTACTCTATATGGATTTTTACCTGAATGCTTTACAGTATCATATTTAGGTTATCAATTTATAAATGTAAAAATAAATGTAGTTTTGATATATTAAAAATTGTCTTACAACCACATACCCAGTAGATGGCTTTACTGAGCATGGAGCCGATCATCAGAATACCATCAGAGAATGCCAGTCCATTGCAGGATACCCTGCATTCAATTAATTGGACCCTTCTATACTCAGTGACAAAAAAAGTTAAGCAGCAGAAGTAACGGTCCGATATGCATGTAATTTGATACACGTGCAGACCAGTGATGGGTTTGTAAATGATCCATTTTACAAGGAGGTCTAGTCACCAGACACAGAGGATGCCTCGAAGATGCATTAGAGAGCATTACCAGCACTTGACAGTTTGATAGGGGTCACATTATGGGTTTGCATGAGGCTGGGTGGTTGTTTAATGCAATTGCCCGACAAACAGGCCATGCAGGTGTCACAGTTGCCCGTTGTTGGAACCAATGGGCATGTGTGGGCACCCACACACATCGTGAAGGTTCTGGTTGCCCAAGACAGACCACAACAAGCAAGGATCATATTGTGTGGCAAGCATTACAGAACCCCATGATGTCTGCACCTGCCATCCAGACACCAATATTGGACTCTCTACAGCACCCTGTATCATCCTGCATTTTTCGATATCATCCTGTGTCTCAAAGACTGGCATCAACCAGACTACAGGTTCACCATCCCATGCGTAGGCTGCCGTTAACACCTGCACAGAGACGGCTGTGTTTGGAGGGGTGCCGTAACCGGGAGGCATAGACTGATAATGGGTGGTGGTGTAGCATGTTCAGCGATGAATCTCAGTTCTGCATTACCGTGCACGACCTTTGTGTGTGTGTATGGCAGGGGAGAACCAATCCGGCCAATGTGGAGAGACACACTGACGTTACTCCTGGCATCATGATGTGGGGAGCCATAGGGTATGACATCATGGTGTGGGGAGCCATAGGGTATAACATCATGGTGTGGGGAGCCATAGGGTATGACATCATGGTGTGGAGAGCCATAGGGTATGACATCATGGTGTGGAGAGCCATAGGGTATGACATCATGGTGTGTGGAGCCATAGGGTATGACTTCAGGTTATCTTTGGTAGTGATTCGGGGGATACTGATGGCACAGCGCTACGTCAGTGACATTCTGCATCCGCATGTCTTGTATGTCTGTAAATTGCCTGGATTGTGTTGAGGTCCTCCTTTGGTTGGCCAGGTCCCCCAATCTTTCCCCAGTTGAATATATGTGGGATCAGCTTGGATGTCTTAGACCCAGTGTCAATCTGTAGGATCTCGAGGGCCAGTTACAACAGCTGTAGGCCGACTTGTTGTGGGAGAGCATACAGCGGCTGTACGACTCTCTTCCGCACCGTATTGTAGCATGAATCCAGGCCCGGTGGGTGCCACACTCTACTGACATGGGAACAGCTGTGTGCCCAACTCTGTTGTCTGTTTGATCTGATATTCTACTCATTGCGATACAGTCACATGACCTCTCATCACGTGCAGATTCATTTTCACCACTCTGTCTGGGTGCTTAACTGTTTTTGTTACTGTGTGTGTGTGTGTGTTTGTGTGTATAATATAAAAAATCGGTATGTTTAACACCTAACAAGGCTTTAAATTACACTAAGTAACAACTGGGAACTAGGAGGGAGCAACACAAATGGGGGGGAGAAACACAAATTTCACTTATGTAAGCATATGTTTCCTTTAGCCATTTCAATCTGACACAGTCTGTTTAACAAGTCTGACCCATGTCATTAACCTCCACGCCACCTGCTGTTTGTGATGTCCCAACAGGCCGTACCTCACTGGGCAGTGGAGCCGGCATGGACATCAACATCCACGGTCCTGGCGTAGAGGCACAGCATTGCTACATTGAGAACCGGGCAGGAATCATCACGCTGCATCCTTGCGGTACCCAGTGTGCCATTGACGGGCGGGTCACCTACACTCCTGTGCAGCTCTCGCAAGGTACCCGGGCAGGTGTTGCATCTCACTGTCTACGGGCTTAAACCCATTCTCCCTTCTGTTAGCAATGGCTGGCTGTTTGTATCGGAGTCCTTGCTCGTTCAGAGCCTCTCCATCTGTCGGGTAAGGTTGGCTGTTTCTATCGGCGTCCTCGCTCGTTCAGAGCCTCTCCATCTGTCGGGTAAGGTTGGCTGTTTCTATCGGCGTCCTCGCTCGTTCAGAGCCTCTCCATCTGTCGGGTAAGGTTGGCTGTTTCTATCGGCGTCCGCGCTCGTTCAGAGCCTCTCCATCTGTCAGTCCCCATTAGTATTATCGTTTTGGCTTTTTGGGTCTTTTCCTGAGCACTGGACATTGCTGGCTGCCAAGCCAGCTCTCAGCACGCTTGGGGGGCCCAGAGGGGCAGTGCTTAGCTGTCAGGGTTGATCTCCATGTGTCTGGTGAAACCCAACCCGCACACCCCCACCGTGTCTGGTCAGTCGGGGCTGGTTTGTGGGGGTGAGCGGATCGCTCCGTGTCTCCACAGCGAATGACAGGAAGAAGCCGGCCAGTGCACAGTCACTCTGTGGGGGATGTCTGTGTGGTGGTGTTTTTGGGCACGGTAAGATGACTCCCATTGGGGGTTTATGAAGGTTCTTTGTGATATAGCCAAGCCCCCCGAGGTCTTTTCGGGCTCCCGTCATCGACGGTCCTTTTATCTGGCCGACCGGCAGGCAGACGCAGCACCGGACCAAACACGGTCTGCCTGTACGGTCCGTCCTGCCCTCACGCGACGGCGTGTCTTTGAACCCGATCCAAACGTAAGTGTTTGACACGCCTGGACGCGCCATGCCTGCTTTACCCTGCCTGTGTGAGATGGAGCTTTTGCTGCTCCTCTGATATGTTGACCTGTGCAGTATCACTCCAGACTGTGCAGCATCACTCCAGACTGTGCAGCATCACTCCAGACTGTGCAGTATCACTCCAGACTGTGCAGCATCACTCCACACTGTGCAGTATCACTTCAGACTTCTACACTTGCAGTGCTCTGTTTTAACTAATCCGACGTTTGCTGATGTGTGGCGTAAAAACATTTTGTTAAGTATTATTTTTGCTAACTCAGTATCCTTGAGGAGCTCCCTGAGTAATCTGGTCTGCTCTCTTACTTTGCTTGTTGGGTCTGCACCCCTTGAATGATACTCCTGATTAATATGGGTGTGGGATGTAGCCTCCATTTAACCCTAACAGCTTCTCAGATCCTTTAGATTATGGTGACCGCAGAGATCTGTGAATAGGAGCTGTGTTTTCGGGAGCTGCTCAATTTCTGACTCAGGTTGAGTCTTTTCTCAGCCTCATAGCCTGGGTATATTTATATGGCGGACGGCCTTCCTGAAAATCCAAGTTAAACCGGAGCTATGATCTTATTTCACTTCTGCAGGGCCACAGAGCTCCTGTATAAGATTACGCTTCTATTCCTGGCCAATGTGACCGGTGTCCTGTTATGTGTCCCTGCTTCCTGCTTCCATTTCATGCATGTTGTTCTCTATGGTGTCTCTTTCTCTTTTAAAAGGGATTATTCAGTTTTGGATTGATCTGGTTAGCCTGGGCGTCTGGTTAAAATGGCTCTTACCATTTTAACATTTATCTCACACATCTTATCATTGGTTGGAGTGATTTATAAAGATTGTATACTGACAGAAACACCCTGAATCTAAAGATTATACCAATTCAATCCATATGTGATCAAGCTGATGCAAAGGGACTGTATATTATAGCTCTGAGAAAAAGGGGGTTCTAATCCATGGTGTAGCATTGTATATTAGCAGAAGGCCAGGTTAATCGGACTGCATTGCCAGTAGTTGTCTGGTTGTGAATGTTTGTTGTCGTGACTCTTGGAGGGTGGGTGTTGTCTCTGTCTCACCTGCTGAATCTGCCTCTCAGTTTATTATTATGCTTGGTATCTGGCTGCTTCATGGGCTTTTGTTCACCGCAGCAGTCCTATGATGCCCATCGACTAAACAACAAACACATTTATTTTTGTGTATTGCATTATCACATTACATCGTCTCAAAGCGCTTTACAGCATCCCCACCCAAAGCCCCCAGTGAGTGAGCCAGAGGTGACAGTGGCAAGAAAAGCTCCCTAGAAGGAAGAAACCTTGAGAGGGACCAGACCCAAAGGGGGAGCCTGTCCTCTAGGGGGCAGCAGAGGAAGCCCTAACCGTAACCGGACCCAAAGGGGGAGCTTGTCCTCCAGGGGGCAGCAGAGGAAGCCCTAACCGTAACCGGACCCAAAGGGGGAGCCTGTCCTCCAGGGGCCGGCAGAGGAAGCCCTAACCCTAACCAGACCCAAAGGGGGAGCCTGTCCTCCAGGGGCCGGCAGGGAGAGTCAAATAGGAGCGATAGCTAAGTGCCAAGTCATCATAAGATTTGAGCACAACTGGGGAGCAGGGAGGCGATGACAAGCCAGTGCCGATGCACCTTCCGATCGGCAAGCAACCAGAAGGCAAGCGGCCGGTCACACATGGAAGGTGACACAGGTAGAACGGCGAGCTGGATGCAGGGACATCATTGGTAGTGGCGACGTCACATGTTGCAGTGTGTGCTGGACATCTTGATAGATTGAGGTCTCCAGGTAGCACCCCTCAGGAGGAGTAGGGGAAATAATATATGCAATTAGTTAAAGTAGGGGAGACTATAGGCAGTGCTAAAAGTTAGATGAGTGCAATATGAAGTGCAATGCGCAAGCTCAGGCAGATATGTCTGTGGTAGCATAAGTAGGAGGGAGAGGCAGGTGGGAATGCAGGCATGGGGAGTCCCTGAAATGGCAGCACTCCAATCCCACAAGCGATCGTGAAGCTAGAGTGACAGACTGTCAATTCAGTTCATCCAAAGCCAATGGCACCGATCCCCATCCAGCTCTACACCTCACACTATACTGTAGGTCTAACTGGCAGTGAGCAGTTAGCTAGAGCTAGAACTAGAGTCCCTAAAAGCTAAACTGAACAGGTGTGTTTTTAGTCTAGACTTGAATATTGAGAGTGAGCCTGAAACCCGCACATCCAGTGGAAGACCATTCCACAGCTGAGGAGCTGAACATGATTTCCAGAGGCGTTCAGTCAAACCAGCTTATTCAGCATTGAATTTAGCTGTGCTTTGGCATTTACCAGAAAGGTGGTGGGATGGACCTGCAGTCGAGCAGGACTCCTCTTGCCGGGTGACCTCTAACCCCCCCCAGCCAGCAGGTTGTACGTTTACTTTCTGTCCCCATCAAGGTGATCACTGGCCCAGCAAGATCTAACCTCTGCAACCTGTTCCGCTGGTCCTTTGCTCACCCATTCTGCATGTCTCCTCTGCTCTCTCCTCATCTGACATGGCATTCCTTCTCAAATTGGCTGCTCTGTAACTTACCTTGGACACCAGTAAATGAGATGCTTGTCTGCTGCTGGTGTTGTATCAGCCCCTGGTCACGTTGGACTGGGTCGGCGCCGTCCCAGCAGAGCAGGCTGGCTGGACACCAAGGTCTGGCTCCAGCCCTTGCCGACCTTCATCTCGAACCCTGCACTGTTTTCCACCTCTGTGTCATTCTTCCAATGAAATGCACCATGACAGCGTAGTAATATGGACTGTTTGTACCGGTAGATCAGTTTCCTTATGGCACCTGAAGTGGGAACCTTTGGGTTTGAGTCCTTGGTTGTATTAAACAGTGGCAGTCACTTGTGTGGCACCTAATGTACGACGTAGCTGAAATGAGAAATCAGTGTGAAAAGTGGGGCTTTTAGTTAGTTTATGGACAGATTTAGAAAGTAGGCTCGCCCAGGGACATGCTGTTGTACCCTTGGTTATGTCCAGTCGGGTGTATCTTGTGTAATCACTCTATCTGCTGTTTAGCCACAAATTGGTTTAGCAGAGGGATGTTGATTTGATGTTTGAATATGGAGGGTCTCTGCAGAGGATGTGACATGGCTGTCATTAACCCCCACACCCCACCCCACCCCACCCCCACAGGCTGTATGCTGTGCCTTGGCCAATCAGCCTTCTTTCGCTTCAACCACCCTGAAGAAGCTGATAGGATGAAGAGCATGATTCCGGATCGGGACCGAGGGGTCAGAGCCCAGGCAGGTGAGGTGATGACCCCTGCAGAAAAGTCAAGGAAGAGCTGTTAGGACAGGAAGGACCCCTACGGGTGGGGTTAGGGTTAGGGTTAACTGGTTAACTAACCCTAACCTCTACGGGTGGGGTGCAGGAGCAGACAGGACCTGTATGGGTGGGCGGATTGTACCTGCTGACCCCACACACACTGAAGCGTTAGCATCTGCATGTTGAATTTTTAGCCTAATTGCACCCCCTCCTGGCAGGTGCAGAGAATATTGTCACTGGGAGCAGTCTGTTCCTGCCAGCAGCCTCCTTGGAGGGAGTTCCCCATCACAGCGACTGTTTGCAGAGGAACCTGCAGGAGATCATGGACTCCCTATCGCCCCCTGCAGGCCCTGCATTGCTCTCTCTAAACAGTGCGGCTCGGTATTCAAAGTCCCCCCCCAGGAGCCCGCCAGTGAGCTGCAGCAATAATAACAGCTCAGCTCCTTCGCCCCCACCTTTCTCCTTCCCGTCGTCAGTAGACGGCTCCAGCTACAGCCCCCCCTGCTTGCCCCTGGTGCCGGCTCGCTCTTCCAGCTACCATTATACCTCCCAGGGCCAACCGAGCACACCCTCCCACAATCAGTCGTATTTCCTCTCCTTACTGGGTGATGGGGGCCCCAGAGACCCACCCAAATTGATTGGCACAGGGACACTGACCCCCCCCCGTGGCCTTCAGGAGTGCCCCCTCAGCCCATCACGACCACTCTGCTCCCCCCGGGGCCCCCATCCTTCACTGGAGTCCACAGTGCCCACTGCCCAGGGACAACCCAGTGGTGAAGACATTTGGGAGCTGCGTCCCGCCAGCCCGTCCCTAAATAGGCAGTTGCCACAGAGTCCCGGGCAGCATCGCAGACCAGCCGGGGGCCGAGGGCACAGCCCGTCCGCAACACCACTGGGCTCTTTCTGTGGCCCCTTCCCCCTCGCCGCCCCTCATGGGCACCAGGAGCCAAGGAGCCTGCTGGGCGGGTGGGAAAGCAAAGGCAGCATCGCCGCGATCAGCGACAGCGAGAGCGACCTACTGGCGTACCATCAGCGACAGCGCGATGAGCGGCTCCAAGAGCAGGAGGTGGAGAGGCTGGGGAGTGGGAGGGGGTGGAGTGGGGGGACATGGAGTGGGGAAGCATGAGGAGGTGGGGAGTGCAGGGGTGTGGAGTGGGGGGACATGGAGTGGGGAAGCATGAGGAGGTGGGGAGTGCGGGGGTGTGGAGTGGGGGGACATGGAGTGGGGAAGCATGAGGAGGTGGGGAGTGCGGGGGTGTGGAATGGGAGAAAGAACTCATTCCTTTGTTTGCTCTGTGTTCCAATGAGGTGAGGGCCCACATGCTGACCATTTCTTGCCAGAAAATGCCCAGTAACTAATCCCCATCAATCGATAAACATCAGGTTGAGTTTCAACAGATGGTCATTTATATTTGAGCACATCAACTAGGTATCTGGCCTCTCCCATGCAACGCTGAAGTTCCTCATTCCTTTCCATTCTAGCAGGAGAAGAAAAGTCATCGGAGAGGTTCACTGCCTCTAGTACTCATTGCGAGTACTGCTACCACTAGGGGGTGCTCTCTCATAATATTTTTTTTTTAATAGTTTTTGGCAGTGTTGAGAATTTTAAGGTTGCTTTGGGGCTTGATTTAAATTTTATTTTGTATAATGTTGTTACCAGCAGTATGTTTAGCCTTCATAAAATCCTAAGAATGTTTAAAGCATGTTGCGTTTTAACCTTTAATATCTCTGTCTGACTTGTCAAGACTATTGAATTCCGGTTCTATCTGCAACAATGAACTGCTGTGTGGGGCAACTAGCATCACAACCTCCTAAACTGTTTCGTATTTTGGGATTTATTGTAGAACCTTCATTCCCACAGATAAAAACAGTGTTTCAGAGCATTTTCGTCAAGGGTGAACTGTCCCTTAAGCTTTTTATTAATTGATATTTTGGTTATTGATTAGATTAAGGATGTGCATCTTGCAATTCCGGTACCCTGATCTCTTGTTATTTTGTAAAAAAATGGCACCTACTACTCTTTGTTTTCAGGGAAATATCTGCCTGTTTTACAGACGTCAGTCCAGCCTTCACTCTCCTGCTGTGTCCCTTGTAATGCTCTTGTATAATGTCACATCCAAATCTCACATTCCGGGTGGGGATTGACCCTCCCTCATCCTGACATCATTAGCCTAAATGCACCCGCACATATCCTGTTATGAAAGACCACCTTATTTGTAGCTCAGAGGTTGTGCTGTGCTGTCTGGTGGGCTTTGCTTGCTAAGAGTGCCAAGGGCTGCTGAGGGGAATGTTGACCATGCGACGACGCATACCCTGCTGTGGTTGTGATGGATAGGCGTTTGGTGCTCAGAGACCCTGGGGTGGCACTGGATCGGGCAGAAGAAGCCAGGGACAGCATCACTGTCTGCTTACTGACTTTGCTGAAGGAAAAGCCGGCTTTTCTGAGCAGTATAGCGACTGTGAGGCAGGTAACTCTGGAATGTTCTGAACTTAAGCAGCCCTATTATTTATGTTTCATTGTCAGACACTTTGGAAAAGTGTAGTGAGTGTGTTTATGAAAGCTTGAGCTTGTTTGCACTTTGTGGGATTGAGTGGAGTGCGCTTATTGAAGGAGATGCTGATAGCTTTGTGTGGGATTGAGTGGAGTGCGCTTATCGAAAGGGATGCTGATAGCTTTGTGTGGGATTGAGTGGAGTGCACTTATTGAAGGAGATGCTGATAGCTTTGTGTGGGATTGAGTGGAGTGCGCTTATCGAAAGGGTTGCTGATAGCTTTGTCTGTGGGATTGAGTGGAGTGCGCTTATTGAAGGAGATGCTGATAGCTTTGTGTGGGATTGAGTGGAGTGTGCTTATCGAAAGGGATGCTGATAGCTTTGTGTGGGATTGAGTGGAGTGTGCTTATCGAAAGGGATGCTGATAGCTTTGTGTGGGATTGAGTGGAGTGCGCTTATTGAAGGGGACGCTGATAGCTTTGTGTGGGATCGAGTGGAGTGTGCTTATTGAAGGGGACGCTGATAGCTTTGCTCAGCTGGGCTGATAGCTTGACGTTTCCTCAGTCAGAGACAAATGTGGGAGTGTTCTGCTTTGTACAGTGCATAGGACCTGAACGTCAGCGGGGGGGTTGGGGGTGCTCTAAATTAAAGAATCTACTTCCCTTTGTTTTACTTCAAATGTGTTTAAATTATTGTGAGCAAGTGTGGAGTAAACTGAGCAGTGCTGGCCCACCGGGCCAGAGGATGAGGGTGGGGGGTGTCCCAAGGGTGTCGGAGACGCTGCACATTCCATTGAGTTTAACAGCGTTAACCCTCCCCACCCCCCGGCAATTAGTGCTCTATCTGCACAACCCCTGTTTACACAGATACCGGGAGGCCCCTTGCAGGAAGGTCGTTCTCGTGAGTCCCTGGGCTCTGATTCTGCAGGAAGGGGGTTTGCAGTTTGGGTGGCTGGGGACTTGCCACGTCACTGGAGAGCAGGGTGGGGCTGTGTAGCCGCAGATGTATATATAGATCACTGTGTCTCTTCATGGGCTGGATTAGGTCAGTTCATCTGTGTGTGGAGATAGCATGATGTATGTCGTAGATTTAACCTAACCTAATATGTGTTGTCTTCTTTAGCAAACTAACTTATGTAGCATATATTACTGATATTTGTTTATTTCTGGTGAAGGTAACTTTAAGTTACTGAAGAACATGGCATTTTGGTGTTCGTGGGATGTAAGCCTGGAACGATTTTCTCTGCATGTCAGTTTTTAGGATAGAAAACTCAATAAAACAGGGGAACTGGACTTTGTTGAGTCCTGATCTTGCACCTCAGTGTTTCAATGGTCCCGGACATAGCACCTGAGTGAGACATGACTGATTAGATCCAAGGGAGTGAGAGGGAGACCACAGGATAAATATTAAAGGCAATATCAGACATTGAGGAGCTGTGGATGTGAGGCAGGGATGTTGGAAACCAGTGTTATAAGGTTGTGGTAAAATTACAGCCGAAGTGTTCAGGTTCTGGCACAGTGTTTGCTGTGTTATGATAAAATTAGAGCAGAAATATTTGGGTTTTGGCATATTCTTTGCTATATTTTTTAATAGACTAGTCTGTCCCATGGGAATTGAGGACCCATTTTTTGGCTGCTGCAGAAAGCGCATGTGGATAAACGGCCAGCCACACCAGTGACCACTCCAGTGACCACTCCAGTGATATTTGCATGTCCGCAGGAACGCCAGCGCCTTGAGACTATCCTGAACCTGTGTGCCGAGTACAACAAAGGAGATCCGGGTGTAGCTGAGGCCGTGAAAGCGGGCTTTCCATTCGTTGGTCTGAGTGAGGCCTGCGGCAGGAGACCCTGCGTGGATGTGGGGGACGGTGTGGAGCAAGCGCAGCCAGAGAGCGATGAGGAGAACCTCAGGGAGGAGAGCAGCAGCACAGAAAGCACCCACCAAGAGGTAAGGGCCCCCCTGTAAGGGTGCTCTGCAGTTAGGTGTCATGTGCGTTACGGAGATGGATGAATGTTTCCAACTGACTCTCCTGCTGCACACCCACCAGTGCGAGGACCCACTGGAATCTGGGTCCCCGGAGTTGGGAGACCTAGAAGAAGAACGGCTGCGAGTCCTGGCCCAAGTGGACAAGCTGAAGAACCGAGTCACGGAACTGGGGAAGCAGCTGCAGGAGTCCCAGGAGGAGGTAAGGAATCAAGATCTACCCTTAATGCCCCTTGGTGGGGGGATGGGGGGAGACAGGCACTAGGAAGCCTTTTCCCAATTATCCTGTGCTGGAATGAACAGGAAGTGGTAGAGGAAGGAAGAGAGACACTCCCTTATCATTTTCCCACATAATGAAGAGACTTGAGAATAATGATGACTGATAAGCTCTATCTGTCATCAGGGTAAGTGTGTGCTATGCGTCTGGGCTCATACTCACAGGGAAACCTAGGGTTCACTGTAGGACTGCTGCTCTTCCACCACCCCCAGGCAGATCTGGAGCAGGCGCTGCTGCAGAGGGAGCGGCAGGGGGAGCTAGAGCGGGCAGAAGCAGACACACAGGCCATCGCACAGCTGCAGCGCAGGCTGACTGAGTTGGACAGCGCCATCCAGGGCGAGAAAGAGAAGGTACCATGCCGTTTACGGAGCGTGGATGCCAGTGTTCAGAAACATGCGACGTTACGATCCTTCGGGGGTGGATGTCTTGTTTTGTCAGGGAAGGGCGAGTGTCGAATCAGAGCGGGAGGCACTGGAGAGTCTGCGTGGGGGCTTGGAGGAGCTGCAGAGTCAGCTGCACGGGTGCCCCGAGTCCCTGAGAGAGCAGCTCCAGGAGCGACTGAAGCGGGTGAGGGCATCCTCTGGTCTGTCGCTTTAACGGGACATCCTAATCAAATTTCACCTGGGACAGCACTGATCCCCCCACCACCACTCCGATCAGGAGTTGGAGATCCTGGACTTGGAGACCAAGCGTTTTGAGGACCTGGAATTCCAGCAGCTGGAGAAGGAGAGCAGCCTGGAGGACGAGCGGGAAACTCTGAGTCAAAAGCTGCTGCAGGAGCAGGCCGGGTACCAGAGCAGCCTGGCCCACAGAAAGGTAGGTTTCTGTGAGGCTGGCTGCTTCTTGGGGGTTGGGGCTCAACGTTGGAGCAGCCTGGCCAGATCAGGCTCACACACCAGCACTGGTGTGAGAGTGAACTTTGGGCTTGAGTAACTTTCTGTAAGAAGAGATAACTGCTTTATCTGTTCAAAGTCCAGATTTCTGCCCATTTAATAATTTATTAATCACATTTTTTCCTGGAGTGATTCAGGGAGTTTTTTACAGCAAACCCTCCCCTGCGGTGAAGCATGAAGTCTGGGGTGTGCTGGTTTGCCTGGGACTGAGTCTCCTGTTTTGTTACATCCTGCCCAGGAGAAAGTGGCGGCACTGGAGAGCCGGGCCAGCAGCCTCAGACTGGAGGTGGCCCAGGAGTGTGAGAGGCTCAGCCGGGAGCGGGACCATACCCTCCAGCTACTGGATAAGGTACACCCAACCTCGGTCTGTCTTTTAACCCTTATTCCCCACATCCTGTTGACCAGAGCGGTCAATATATTATTGCTTATTAACACTCTGAAATGTTTTGTAGGAGAAGGAGAGGCTCTCTAGCCTGGAGAAAAGGTGCCTGAGTCTCAACGGAGGGACAAATTTCTCTAAATGTTCCTCTACCAAGAATGAGGTGAGGTGATACTGCCCCCTTCTGGTAACACACAGTATAGTGTTCATTTAAGTGAAAATGACACACTATAATAAAACTCTTCAGTCTTTGTCTCTTACATGTTTTTATCCCATTGAAGGTGTCTTGATTCCAGTTTACGTCAGGGTGTAAACTTAAGCAAGAACCCAGAAACTGCTGTATCACTTGCCGTCTTATTCAGAGGGCGTGGTTGTGAATCTGTGACACTCTTCCTGACCAGTAAAACTTTGAACAGGAAATGCTTCATATCAGCGAGAGTGACCTGTCAGATGAATTCCACTCCCAGAATTCCCCATGTCAGCCTGCTGATGCAGTCATAGGCCCTTCCTCTTCCTCATCCTTCTCCTCTCTGAGCAGGCCTCGGGAGGTAATGTTTCACAGTGCCCAGTCTGGGAAAATGGAAGACTCTGTCACACACATTGCTGTTACAATACAGGACAATTAAAGGACACATTCATCCTTTATCGGTCCAAACTAATCATGTTAAGATTTTGTAGTGGATCTAAGAGGGTTTTTAGAGTTTTTAGGGTTTTTTAGAGCACAGGATTGGTGGTAGTGAGTGACTAACCGAGTGAATGCAAGAGAGAGAGATGGTGTGTGAGTGTGTGTGAGCACTTGTGTTTGTGTGACCGTGACATGACAGTGTCTTTGTTCCATCTGGCATTCCATGTGGCGGCCTTAGGACCATGCAAGGATGCCAGATGTTTGTAGGACATACGGGGGTGATGGGCACGACTCCCACTCTGCCTGCCCACCTCAGCCCTGCTTTCCCCTTCCTCCCACTGAGGTACCTCAGCATGCCCCTTTCCTCCTCCTGCCTTTAAGGTACCTCAGCATGCCCCTTTCCTCCTCCTGCCTCTAAGGTACCTCAGCATGCCCCTTTCCTCCTCTTGCCTCTAAAGTACATCAGCGCACTCCTTTCCTCTTCCTCTCCTGCAACTCCACTATTCAGGTTGATAGTATAAATGACTGCATTTCATTGAAGCTCTAATATTCTTTTCCTCTGTAATTTTCTTCTGCCTTTTTCACATTATTCCTCCTCTCTTTTCCTATGCTTATGTTTCTGCTTCTGCTGATGAGAAGGAGTACATCACTGTCGGACAGCTGAAGCAGATCTTTGGGATACCCAAGGTCGATGCCCCCACCAGCCCACTCGCCCCATCATTCCAGCACTCTACCTCCTGTCCCACAGCTTTACCTGGCTTCTCTCCCTCCCTACCATATGAGGTGCTCCTCTGTGTGTGTGTTTGTAACTGTGCTTTAATGTAAATAAAGGTGAATGTAGGTTTTAAGGATGTTGGGTCAAAATGGCCATGGGTTTTTATTTGGCGCAAATGTACTGCCTGTTGTGGAATTCACCTTGTGGAAGCATGATTTATTTACGTGTTACACTATTTTTCAAATAAATCTATAGTATAGTTAAATGGCAATGATGTGCAGCCAGTTCCAGGAAGTGCTCTGCATGTGGTAGGATCTGTCTCATTTGGCGAGTTTGGAGTATGATTCAGAGGAAATGGGTCTTGGGGAGGGTTTCTCAGGAGACTCTGAGATGGCTTGTGCAGCTGGGTGGGGTGGAGTGGAATGGGGGGGGGGGGGTAATGGAAATAGCCTCTGCACCGGAAGGATGGTTACATTCTTTGAAAAGATCAAGATCACGATCATCCCGCTGGCCATTGCTGATAAACAACTGACTTTATTTCTTCATTTCTTTTCTCTAATTTCCATTCTCGCTTTCTTTTATCTCTTTTCTCTCTCTTCTTTTCTCTCTCTCTCTCCTTTTGCTCCGCCACTCTCTTGCTCTCCTGGGCCCTGGGCTTCTTCTGGCCCAGTGTGACTGGCTTAGGCCTCAGATGCCCTCTCCAGATTTAGAGTGCTGGCTCCAGGTGCTCGTGGCTGCTGGGGCGGCCCTCCCCCCTTGCCCCCCACCTCTCCCAGCTAAATCTCTTTTCTCTGCCCGGTCGCTGCAGGTAAATACCTCAGGACCATTACCCGGCTCTCCCATTTTTGTATGCGTATCTGCAGTGGGTCATGAGGATTTAATGAGTGTTTGTTCTATCTTCTAGGTTCTTGTCCTCGGCATCTGTGTTCGGTGCAATATGACGTGTAGCCTGTTGTTTTGGTGTCTGACATTACCTTGAGGGTAGAGCTGCTAGCCCATTGGACCCGCGTTGGGGAAAATGGAACAATGGTTCTACCCCCCCCCCCCCCTTTTTTTTTTTTAAAGTTACATTTAACGGGAGCTTGGTTGTGATCCTGTTATACTGCCTGGCCAAAAACAAAAAGTCATCATTTGAATATATATCAGCGAATACTTAAGAGCCAATGACTGGATTATCTGGATTAACGTTATGCAGCAATAAAGTGAAGTCAGCTGAATCTACTGAATGAGCAGGTTACATCTCCATCCATCATCAATGGATTTTCTCTTCCCTGTTGTCATGGGCATGTTTCAGGGCAAGAATGCCAAGATTCATCGGGTTTGAATTGTCAAAAAATGGTTCAGGGAGCATGAGGGGTAATTTTCACACGTGAATTAGTCACCACAGAGTTGTGACCTTAACCTCACTGAAGGTCTTTGGGATGTGCTGAAGGAGGCTTTATGAAGTGGTTCATCTCATCTGTCAATACAGGATCTTGGTGAGATATTAATGCAAATCTGTATGAAAATAAAGGGGGAGATGTTGCATAAGCCTGCGGAAACGATGCCATGACATATATGCGCCATAATTAAAGTTAAAGGCGGCCCAACGAAAAATTCAAATTACCACTTTTTTTTTTTTTGACCAGGCCGTGTATTTCTACTCATGTTGGGTGCGTTGGTGTGGGGGTTAGCGTTAACCCTAAGCCTAACCCTAACCCTAACCCTATCCCAAGTAAACCCAGCCAATACGCAATGGAATCTGTTTTTATGGCAGATTTTATTCAGCCATCCAATACAGGAGCTTTTTTGACCTTTGAACTCTAACCTCTATAACTTCCACCCCAGGTGTATCAAGGGCAGACAGGATCTTCAGTGCAATACAGCACAGCCACTCTGGGACGGAACCGTACAACTAAGGTACCTCTGATCCTTGTTGATGCATGATCTGGACGGTATGCTATTGGTTGGCTTTAATGTAGAGACCAAAGTAAGTGGGTAAGCACCTGCTGACTCATGAACTCTTCCAATTTGGCTCCACAGAGCCCCCTGGTGGCCTCTAGCAACACAGGCAGCCTTCCACGAAACCTGGCCGTTACCCTGCAAGGTATCGAGGCCAAGAGGCAGCTGGCCTTGCAGCAGAAAGGTAACTGGGATGCCCTTTTCTAGCTCTGCCACAAGGGGGCCTGTGTGCCCCCACATCATTTTGAAACATAGCAGGGTAAATGCAGACCAGTCCTGGAAAGTGTACTCAACTCACAGGTGCCTGGGAACATTAGTGGCTTAGTCATAGGGCTCCCAATGCCAAGCCTGTGGAGCAAATACGTCCCAGATACTGAGCTCCTTACGGTGTTTACCCCCCGCTGGCTTGAGAGCTGCATACCCCCACTCCTCTGCATATGTTCTGTCTCGGAGGTTGCACAAATGTCCTGGAAATGAGCCTGTTGGGTTTATCGAGTTTGTTTGTGTATCTGTGTGTGTGTGTCTGTGTTTGCATGTGTTTCTGTGTGCATGTGTCTGTGTGTGACTTTGTGTGACTTTGTGTCTATCTGTGTATGTTTCCATGTAAACTCAGCAAAAAAGAAGTCCTCTGACTTTCAACTGTTTTTACTTTTAGTATCTTAATGTGTAAATATTTGTATGAACACTAAGAGTCAACACCATAAGACATAAACTAAAAATGTTTCACAATGTGTCCCTGAATGAAAGGAGGCTCAAAATTAAAAGTACCAGTCAGTATCCCTCCACCTCCAAATCGATCCCGCTCCAGGGTACAGGCCTCGGTGTAATGCTCATTCCTTCAACGATAAACACAAATCCGTTTATCACCCCTGGTGAGACAAAACCGCGACTCATCAGTGAAGAGCACTTTTTGCCACTCCTGTCTGGTCCAGCGAAGGTGGGTTTGTGCCCATAGGCGGCGTTGTTGCTGGTGATGTCTGGTAAGGACCTGCCTTACAACAGGCCTACAAGCCCTCAGTCCAGCCTCTCTCAGCCTATTGCGGACAGTCTGAGCACTGATGGCGGGATTGTGTGTTCCTGGTGTGACTCAGGCAGTTGTTGTGGCCATCCTGTACCTGTCAGGTGTTGTTACACGTGGTCTTCCTATGCGAGGATGATCAGCTGTCCTTCCTGTCTCCCTGTAGCGCTGTCTTAGGCATCTCACAGTGCGGACATGGCAGTTTATTGCCCTAGCCACATCAGCAGTCCTCATGGCTGCCTGCAGCATGCCTACTGCACGTCCACGCAGATGAGCAGGGACCCTGGGCATCTTTCTTTGGGTGTTTTTCACAGTCGGTAGACAAGTCTCTTTAGTGTCCTGCGTTTTTAGAATTGTGACCTTAAATGCCTACTTTCTGTAAGCTGTTAAGGTCTTAACGACCATTCCACAGGTGCATGTTAATGAATTGATTATGGTTAATTGAACATGCATGGAAATCATTGTTTAAACCCTTTACAATGAAGATCTGTAAAGTTATTTGGATTGTACAACATTATTGTTGAAATACACAGTCCTGAAAAAGGGACGTTTCCTTTTTTGCCGTGTTTGTGTCTGTCTTTGTCTTTATGTATTTTTATCTGTGTATCTGTGTGTGTCTGTATGTGTCTGTCAGTATCTGTGTGTATCTAACTGTATGTGTGTCTGTGAGTGTGTGTCTATGTGTTTCTGTGTGTGTCTGTCTGTGTGTATCTGTGTCTGTCCGTGTATGTGAGTGTCTTCGTGTCTGTGAGTGTGCGTCTGTGTGTTTCTGTGTGTGTGTGTCTGTGTGTATCTGTGTCTGTCCGTGTCTGTGAGTGTATGTCTGTGAGTGTCTTCGTGTCTGTGATTGTGTGTCTGTGAGTGTGTGTCTGTGTGTATCTGTGTCTTCGTGTCTGTGATTGTGTGTCTGTGAGTGTGTGTCTGTGTGTATCTGTGTCTTCGTGTCTGTGATTGTGTGTCTGTGAGTGTGTTTCTGTGTGGGTGTGTCTGTGTGTATCTGTGTCTGTCCGTGTCTGTGAGTGTATGTATTTGAGTGTCTTCGTGTCTGTGATTGTGTGTCTGTGAGTGTGTCTGTCCGTGTTGGTGTCTTGTGGAGCTGAGGCTCTTCGAACAGCATTTTTTCCTTTCCTTTTCCCATTTTAACTTCAAAGCTTGTGGATGTAGTGAATACAAACTGGAGCTTTTGGGAGCTGGAGACGTGTTTCATTTTAGCCACCGTTTCTCCCAGTAGTGTGTCTTCCCATCTATAACATCCTAAGTTGTTATGTCTGTGTTGCCCTGGTCCCTCCACGTCGGTGCCCACCATAAGGCACGGGGCCCTCCCCCTATCCTCACCTGGCTCCGCCCCAGTCCAGGAGAGCTTCACCGGTTGAGCCGGGAACTTGTGGGCGGTTTGGTTTTGCGATGGATAGCGCCTGTACCCCTCCCACACTTGGCTTTCCCCCTCCTGTCAGCCAGCCTCATTGCCTGCCTGACGGATAAGTCGTCAAACCAGTGTCACCAGGAGGCTCTGTGCCCTCTGTCATTTCTTCAGGTGTCGTTTTTTTGGCCTGTGTAGTGTGTCGGCGTGGCACACATACATGTTGCAGGGCTTTGCGTGTCTGAACATGACAAACAGTTTGGGGGGGGGGGGGGGCTTTATGGCCCCGGCATCCTGGGTGGCACAGGCTGTGTATTTTCAGCATGTGCCTCTCTGAGAGTGGGCCTTGTATTCAGTGAAGCAGAACTGCTGAAATGTAGGATCCTTCCTAGTGTATCTGTGTGCATATCTCTGCCCTGCTCTTATATCTGTAAGGGCTTCGGTGGATGCCCTGCTGCTTTATATGCCTTTACTGTCCTCCCATGATCCTTCAGGGCAGCAGGTGATCGAAGAGCAGCGGCGGCGGCTGGCAGAGCTGAGGGAACGTGCCGCGCTGGAAGCACAGTGCCAGTGGGAGGCGCTGCGCGGGTCACAGTCCCGGCTTGACGCCCCTCCCCTGCTGCCTGGACCTGCTGGGATACATCACTCTATCCTGCACCACCGGCGTCCGTCGATGGGAGAGAGGCCATACGACACGGTGAGCCTGGAAAGCTCCGACAGCCTGGACACCAGCATCTCCACTGGTGACAGCTCCTTCCCTCCAGACACCTTCTCCAGGTAAACAAAACACTCTACCTTGCCATTTTCAAGTTACTTCTTAAAAGCGGGGTAAATGAGATATATTTGTGTGACTGCACTGACATGTGTACACCCCTGTGCTGCCCGAGCAGTGCTAGCGTGATGGACACCCTGCGGATGGAGGAGATGGAGACACTGCTACGAGAGGCCCAGCTGGAGAAGGCCAGGCTCATCGAGAGTCAGGTAAGACCTGCTAAGGAAGGCCAGGCTCATCGAGAGTCAGGTAAGGCGTGACAGAAAAGGTCAGGCTCATTGAGAGCCAAGTAAGGCCTGACAGAGAAGATCATGCTCATCGAGAACCAGGAAAGGCCTGACAGAGAAGGCTAGGCTTATTGAGAGCCAGGTAAGGCCTGACAGAGAAGGTCAGGCTTATTGAGAGTCAGGTAAGGCCTGACAGAGAAGGCCAGGCTCATCGAGAGTCAGGTAAGGCCTGACAGAGAAGGCCAGGCTCATCGAGAGTCAGGTAAGGCCTGACAGAGAAGGCCAGGCTCATCTAGAGTCAGGTAAGGCCTGACGGAGAAGGCCAGGCTCATCTAGAGTCAGGTAAGGCCTGACAGAGAAGCTCAGGCTCATCGAGAGTCAGGTAAGGCCTGACAGAGAAGGCCAGGCTCATCTAGAGTCAGGTAAGGCCTGACAGAGGAGGCCAGGCTCATTGAGAGTCAGGTAAGGCCTGACAGAGAAGGCCAGGCTCATCGAGAGTCAGGTAAGGCCTGACAGAGAAGGCCAGGCTCATCTAGAGTCAGGTAAGGCCTGACGGAGAAGGCCAGGCTCATCTAGAGTCAGGTAAGGCCTGACAGAGAAGCTCAGGCTCATCGAGAGTCAGGTAAGGCCTGACAGAGAAGGCCAGGCTCATCTAGAGTCAGGTAAGGCCTGACAGAGGAGGCCAGGCTCATTGAGAGTCAGGTAAGGCCTGACAGAGAAGGCCAGGCTCATCGAGAGTCAGGTAAGGCCTGACAGAGAAGGCCAGG